>LTAE01000592.1:16184-31014 GCA_001647135.1 Pontederia paniculata
CTCTTAAATAAAACATACTCTTGTTAACATCTAAACTAACGAACATATAACAAATATTAAATAGGACTTTCGTGTATAATTTAAACATTTAAACACATAGCAACCCAGATTATGAAAATATATATATCGATACATCTAAATTCCATAAATTCTCATATCGAAGACTTTATTACTAAAATATAGATCTATGTTAATCTAAATAAATATGATAAATTTAACCCTAAAATTAAATCATAAAATATAGCATATCCTTTTAGCGTGATCCTCGTACATACCTATTTACGTTTTGAATTTCTCCTCGTTTGTTCCTTGTGTTTTAGTTGTCCTCGCTCTCGTCCTCTTGTGATCCGTGTGTCGTTCTCTTTCACGTGTTCCTTTGCATCTTTGAGTGAGAAGAAAAAGAAGAGAGGCTTTGCTTGGCGGCTAGGATTTCTTTATGAGAGGAGTTTTTTATTTATTTTTTATTTATAGGAGTTCTCCAGAATTTTATAAAAGGCTCTATTATTAATTATGAAAATATAAATTAAATTTATTGGGATGATTTTTAATTAATTAAAAATCTCGGTCGTTACACTTTAACCAATGCGACAAATTTCAAGAGTTTATCATTCTAAATCAAGGCTAATTCATCGAGAGTTGGTTAATCTAATCCATAATTGATTTAGAAGATATTACATTTGTTTGAACCTATATAGCAAGAGCTATTAGGTCTATTTCTTATTATATTTGAAAGATTAGTATTCTCTTAAGTTTCAATTACTATGTGTTTTTAGTGTGACTTGAAAAAGTCCATTTATCATCATGGGCTGAAAGATTGATCACAACTAGGGAGAAGTAATTGATTGTGACGATAGAGTGTTACAATCCAATAGTCTAATCGAGCTATTTTTTATATAATCTGAAGGGAATATTTAGCAATGGGCGTTTGCCTGCTAACTCATCAATTCATCTTAATTTCTAGCTGTTGACTATGCTTTTGAATTTTGATCATATTGAATATGTTCAAAAGTTATTGTGTTCTTAGATCATGCATCCATCAGACACTTGATGATCAAAAAAGAAGCAAAACCTAGATCCTAAGATGAATTTTTCTTCTTCAAAAAATTGAGGTGAAGATTAGAGATAAAAGGGGACCAGAGAACTTAGTGATTGATTACCTTTCAAGATTGGAGCAAGTACCAAAAGAAAAAGATGATATATGGGAATCATTTCCATATGATAATTTTTTTTTGTATCAACACCATTTTGTAGGTTTTAGATATTTAATAATCCATCATGGTTTGTATATTATTCTAACTTTATTGCATATCATTGGATTCCTAAGGGTATGACTAGTCAACAAAAGAAGAATTTTTTTGAGGACCTTGAGCATTATATTTGGGAAGACTCCTACCTAATTCAAATATGTGCAAATCAAATTATTCACATATGCATACTTAAGGAGGAGTTTGGCAAGATATTGAGTTGCTATCATGGCCAACCAACAAGAGTACATTTTGGACCAAACAGAGTAGTAGCTAAGGTTCTAGAATGTGAACTCTACTAACCAACATTATTCATTGATGTACAAGCATACTGCAAGGTTTGCGATATTTTGTTATAATTTGGAAATTGAATTTATGTGACCCTTTCCTAAATCCTTTAACAATGAGTATATCCTATCCGTTGTAGACTATGTATCCAAGTGTATAGAGGTCATCGGTACACCCACTAATGATGCAAAAATTGTAACTAAATTATTGTAAAAGAATATTTTCACCATATTTGATAGACCAAGTCCCTAGCATACTTCTGCAATAAACTCTTCTCAAATCTTTTGATTAAATTTGGGGTAACCCACAGGTTGAGTACATCATATCATGCTCAATCATGTGGCCAAGTTGAATTGTAAAATAGGGAATAGAAACAAATTCTAGAAAATATTATGAATTCCTTTATAAAATATCGGTCACTAATACTTGATGATCTATTATGGGCATAAAGAACTTCATATAAAACCCATATAGGTATGTCTCTGTTGCCTAGTATTTGGCAAATCATGTTATTTGCCTATAGAGCTTGAATATTGGGCAAACTTTTGAATTTTGATCTTGTTAAAGCTAGAGAAGAGAGAATGCTGAAACTCAATGAACTAGATGAATTTCGAATCTAGACCTATGAAAACATAGACTATGTAAGGAAAATATTAAAATATGGCATGCTCGACATTTTAAATATAAGATTCCTACTTGGTCAACATGTACTCATTTATAACAATAGACTAAGATTGCTCTTGGGAAAACATAGCTCTATATGGACAAGATCTTATGTTATCAAAGGTGCATCACTATAGGGAGTTGTGGAGCTACAACAATAGATGAATCACAAACTTTTAAAGTCATGGTCATAGAGTGAAAAGTATGTGGGAGGAAAATACAAGGCACAAGTCCTCATGTTGGATCTTATGAACCCTAAATAAGGTTAAGACAAGTTAAGCTAAAGACTATATCTTAGAACTATTCTGCATAACATTCTTCTCCAAGTAGGTGTCTTATTTCTATGTAGGTCGTTCTCCTTAGTTTGTGTTAGGTTGTTAGAGTCTAGGAGATTTCTATGTAGGTTGTTCTCCTTAGTTTGTCTTAGGTTGTTATACTCTAGGAGATTTCTATGTAAGTTGTTCTCTTTAGTTTGTCTTAGGTTGTTAGAGTCTAGGAGTCATCTGAATATTATTTAAATTTCAACCTATCATCATGAGCCTTGACAAGATGTGTCACAGTCATGAGAATGAAAGTCACAACAATGGAAGATAGTTCACGACCGTGAGCAAATCTCTGGTCATGGGTCGTGAGCACTTGAATCACGATCGTGAAATCATGCCACACAACCATGACACTATATTCATGATCACGAGTGTACTTTTCAGTCTTACCAATAGTTATCAGCATGAGCAAGTCCATCACGTGTTACAAAATAATCATCATGGGTTGTCATAGGTCCATTCACGACCATGTGATGCCCATACATCTCCTGAAACACATCCGTGATGACTCTCGTGTCACACTCAAAATCTAATTATCACGAATCGTAAATACAACAGTGACGGGCCATGACCAACAAAGTCATCACACGAATCTCAACATGGTCAAAGACGAGCATTCAACACAATTACTTTCATGATTCTTGAGAAATATGTCATCTTCCCAACCATCTCTTATTTCCCACTTTGACATAAAAATTGAGGAATCCATTTTTTACCCATGAGCGTGATGTCCTATTTATTGGGATGTGAAGGCTCCCTCCTTCACAGTTATCCTCTTCCACAAGCATGATGTCTTATTTAATGGGTTGTGAAGGTTCTCCTTCACAGCCATCATCTTCCTCTTCTTCTTTGCAGGACACAAGATCATGTGCCATAGGGCAGTGATTGGGAATTTGAAATGTCTAAGCGAGCTTGACACTTAGAGCTCTTTGGGTCATTTAGCAGTGGAAGTCTTGGCACGAGGGGCCATGGGGCGGGCGTCTTGTGCGGGCACTAGCGGGCACTTGGACGAGTGCTCAAGCAGGTGCTTCTCTAAAAAGGTTGTGGGTTTTCGAAGGGACTATCAAGTGGCTCTGGCTCCAATATAGGCCTCACCCCATTTATAAGGAGGGCATCAAGGAGCCGGTGATCACAATGTCGGGCATTCATCTGCCAATTGAGCCATGCACACCAAATTTCAACAAAAAAACACTTGGGCAAAACATCTCGGCTCAAGAAAATTCATTCATAAGCAACAATACTACAATGGAATGAGGGTTTAGCATGCTTTCCCTTAGTATAACACAGATCGATGGGTAGAATAGCAACCCGTGGCGTGGAAGACAATCATCGAAGGTGCATTCCATTCCTTACATATTTATGACAATGCTGCTAGTTGGCAAGGAAAAGAAATAATTACAAAAGTGTTGGAAAAAGGGTAAAAATGCATAGAAATGGTAGAAAAAATAGGGATCCATGACATTCTCCCTTTCCTAAGTAGGTGACATTGTTTTGGGATTTTTGGGGTCTTTAATTTTATTGTTGTTGCTTCGAAATCTTGAAAGTTGTGTAGCGTCAGGGTATTGCAAGGTGAATCATCACACTTGGAGGGATTTTGAGTTGGATGTCTTCTAATGAATTTGGCATAAAAGACCAGGTGCTGATGAACAACATGATGGAACTCCAATAAGTAGACCACTTTTCCCAACTTCTTCATGATGTAGAATGGGTGTTGGAAACAACATCGATATTTGTGGAACTTATTGCATTGGGTTGAATGATGGCGAGGAAATTTTACATGGATCACTAGGTCGAGGAGGCGGAGTACCACCACTAGGTTGTGATCATTTATCGAGATGACGGCCAGGTTGACTTGTCCTGACCACTTACTAAGATACACTCAAGTGTCAAGCAATGCCTGAGGTCGGCACCATATGTGTGTTCATTGCCATGAGCTTCGCTCGATCCCTTGAGAGGGGTAGCTTGAGTTTCTTCATAGTGGACTTGGAAATGAAGAGTTATAGCGCCTGTGTTGGTAAGGTCATTGAACTCCTCCCCTTCCTTTAGCACCTTAATAAAGAGAAGACCTCCTTGGTCATTGGCGGAGTCGACATGAAGTAGAGGACATGCATCACTCTCATGTACTTCACCAACGTGGGAGTCTCCTCCTATTGAGCTTCTTCTACAAAATACTTGCCATATTCGTAGAAGATGTCATTGATTGTCGCATTCTACAGACAATCATATTTCTGATGCAAGTACTTAAAAATGTAGCAATTACGGGTGATATTGGGTCGGGTCAGGTCGGGTTTCAAGAAAAATACCCAATAATTACCTATACGGGTCGGGTTTTTCAATTTTAAAGTTACCGACCCGACCCAACCCGACCCAAATCTTTTTGGGTTGGGTCGATTCGGGTCATCGGGTTTGATTTTTTTTAAGAGTTTTTTTCTATATATATCTTGATGTCAGTTAGATTATTACACTAAAAGTACTTAGTTCATTGTTAGCGACAAGTGAATTTTCTAAATGTGTTCCATTTATTACTAGCTAACAAGTCACAATCAAGTAAAATATTTACATTTTATCCGTGTGAGAATTAAACATCAAATATATAAGCATGAAAAATTAGTTAGTAAAACTTATCGTGATAATAAGTATCATAGGTTACATGATTACTAGTAAAGTAAAGGTGTTACTATTTTACTAAAAGTTCAACACATTCAATTGTCAATGTCGAAAAACACAATGACTAAATGTTCAAGACAAAACAAAGCTATATATATATATATAGCCATATTATTGAGAGAAGACATTGTTTATATTGCTTTGATAGCTCCTCAACCATCTTTGATAACTCTTAAACTTCAAACCAACCACAAAAAAAATCTACCATGCCAGGATAGTGAATGAGAAAACCTACAAAAAAAATATCATCAATTTGGGAAGGCTTGTAATTGAAATAAAAATAATAAAACATTGATCAATATTGAAGTTACCTAAAAAAACTTGAAGTGAGCTAGAAGTCTCCAACATTTGTCCACGAATCTTTACATTTAATCCACATGAGAATCTAAAAAGCACACGTGGAAGCAAGAATGATTAGTAAAAAAATAATTATCATAATAATTAAAAGACTTAGGTAAAATTAAATATCATACTTTCTTCAAACTTCTCAGCTTCTTCCATTTCAGCTCGTAAATCAATTGGCTTAGTAGGAGTTCTCAACCATTGCTGAGTGCAAATCAAAGCCTCAACAGTGGATGGATTCAAAGAACTACGAAATAGATCGAGAACTCGACCTCCAGTGCTGAATGCAGACTCAGATGACACTGTAGAAACTAGAATAGCTAATATATCTCTTGCCATGTGAGAAAGAATATAATATTTCACTATTTTTCCTTTCCACCATTTCAAAATGTCAAATTCTGAATTTTCGGCATCCACAATTACATCATCCTCCATATATCTTTCTAACTCATTCCTTTTTTACTCATCTTGTTTTCTCTTCACTCTCGATCTAAACTCATCTTTCCAATCCTCAACATTATCTTCAGCGAAAGCATCAGATTGTGATATAATATTTGATTCCATGCTATTAGAATTGTTGCTCCCAAAATCAATAGGAATAGGATACAATGTTGTATAAAACACAAATAATTGTTCTACCTAACATCAAGCCTAGATATTTAGGCAAATTTTGCGGAACAAGAGCTTACCTGAACATCAGCCCAGATCTTACCCCACCATAACAGCCCATGTCAAGATCTTACCTCCTATGACTGCCCATGCCAAGATTTTATTTGCCATAACAGTCAAGATTTCATCTGCCATAACAACCTAGGCCAAAATTTTACCTGTCATAACAGCCGAGATCTTATCTGCCATAACAGCCTGAGTCGAGATTTTAGGAGACAATTTTGGAATATTACCGCTAGCCTGGAGCACGACTTGAGGAGATGAAAGGCTAAAGACTTTAAATGGAGAAGATGCAGGACACGAGAGGAGAGAAGAGGATGGACGCCTGAGCAGTTTTTGATTCTGAACTTAGTTTTTATTCTGGCAAGAACCGTGTTGGCTGAACTACATTTTGAACTTGTATCTATTAGCCCCAGGATGTCCGGCTAGACTCTTATTGCCGAAATCCTGGGGAACCTTTGTTTCTTATCTAATATTCTCTAATGTTTTAAGTTTTCATTTCTATATCGGTTACTTGGTCTCGCACTATGAATTATGATTTATGGTTTGTGTTTTGTGTTTTCCTGTTGTTCACTTAATTATTCCCAAGTGCACATTGTTCGCAAGGGCCATATAGTGTTGTCACCTTCACACAATGAGCTGAGAGGCTAGTGATGAAGTTTGGAGGAATTTTAGTCCGGGGTATGCCTTATGAGATAGGGTAAGGTGAGAGTCGACTCCTACCTCTAGAGTTTGACCCGGAGCGAGCAACAACAATCTTGATTGACTTATATATTTTGATAGAGAGGGGAACTGAGTTATGGCCTTGACCTCGAGAGAGGCTTGATAGGTAACTTGGGGAACTAATCTCTTAGTTAGCCCGCGAGCATATGCCACAAGAATGGGGACTTGTTGAGTAGGTAACCACCGCGAGAGCGGGGTTATACTCCAACCTAAGAGAGTACTCTAGCTGAACCCTTAGGTATCCCTAGGGAAAGAGGTCAGTGCACGCTGAGAGGCGGTACCCCTCTAGCACTTGGGTGTCAAGAATTAATTTTTTTATCGGGATTTAAGATGGTGATTTCTCCTCCTTGAGAGAGAGTGTGTGACTATGGCCAAATTGCATTTAGTCAAACCTTGAGCCTTCACCATGAGAGTGGGGAGGTGAAGGGTAGAGCAATCACCGCGAGAGCGGGATTGCCTTGACCCGTGGTGTAAGAGTCTTGGCAACTTTTTAGATATTCACGTCAAAGAGCGGATGGGTGAGACTAAGAGGTGAACCCAAAGGTGCTGGTGTCCTCCCAAAATTAGATTTATCTTTCTTTTAATTTCTGCATTTTCTATTTTAAAAATCCAAAAAAGACTTATTTCTACTTTCAATTGATTACCACTCACCTATTCCGAGGTTGGACTTGAATCTCTAGTGTCAAGCCCCAACCCAAGCTTGCTTGAGGAAAAGTGGAAGCAGAGGCGTGCAAACAAAGTTTTCCCTATGGATCGATACTTGAAGTACTCGACAATTGATGTATACTTGCGCTAAGAGGAACGTGCAAGGTTTACAAATATTAAAATTTGGCGTGAAGACAATTTTTATAGAAGCTTGACCTTGCCTTTACGCCCTAACCTATGTTTCAAACCCAAGGTCATTTCTATCTTAACCCACGCTTTGCATCATGCACTAGCTAGCAATTTTATCTGCATAATTAGCACGCATCAAGTTTTTGGCGCCATTGTCGAGGATTGATTCATTATCTTTCTATTCTAGTTCCATTATCGACTTTGAGATTTTTCTTTATTTTGGTTACTTACACATTTCTTCTAGTGTGGTGAGTTTTTCAGGATACATCTTTTGCACATCACATGTTCAGCAATGCATACAACATCCTATCTTCAATGACAAAGAAGAAACAAAAGTATAATCAACAATCTTTGCTAGAAATTGAAGATAAAGAAAAAGTTGTTAAGCACAAGGAGGCAATACCAATTCAAAATATCATTGAAATGCCTCAACAAGATCAACAGCAAGATCCCTTGATGAACCCACTAACCATACTCACACAGGTGACGAGTGGACTGCTAACAAAACTTTTTGAGTGAGAGAATCTGATTCAATCTATGGAAAAGCAAATTTCTGATCTAATGGAGAACAACAATGAGACATATAGTGTTATCACTTCATTGCTGGCTAATAAACCATCGATTGAATCAAAAGTCAATATTGAGGAAATGATTGGTCAGCTGACCACAACTATTGAAAAGAGATGCCTCATGCAAGATCAAATTATCAATAATTCGGAGGCACAATTGTCACAATTAAAAACCCAAAGCTGATGCAGTACCATCTCCTTTGCCACAACCATATGAGATGAAAGACAAATTTATGGCCATGAAAATAAAGCTCCAAGCATTAGACAAGCAAGTTGCGCAATTAACTTCTCAAAATATTGGACATCACAATGGCAATCATGAAGAGCATCCAACAACTCTTTGCGTCCCTGCCACAAACACAACAATCATTCTAAAGAAGGAGACCACAAATAGAAAATCAAAAGAAATGGACAATGCAATGGCGAATCAAGGAGACGAGCGAGTACACCATTGAAGATGGACGAGTCAGAAGGAGAAACTCACCTTTTGATGTCCCTATCAGTATAGTAGCAGTATCTCTAGACTGACTGACCTCCAAAGAGAGGAAAGCATCAACAATTTTAAAGAGATGGCAGCACAAAAGTCCACCTACCATCAAAGAACATCAACCTTCTTTGGAGCCAAATATCCCACAAAGCCAGACCATCGAGCTTGTGGATCCACAGTGTGAGAGCACAATTGAAGAAAGACTAGTTGAACCAATCAGAATTATTGATGGAGAAAGGTGGGAGATAGAAGGGTACATCTTCCTGCATAATTATTGAGACTCGTCATGAGGGAGCATCCATGATCACATCTGCTGTTCTAAGGTCGGATTGCCCCCTAATCATAATTCATCTTGAGGTGTCAAATATTATTTTGTATGATTTAGGTCACTAAACTACTAATATTGAGTTGAGCTTTATGGTTGTTTAGTGCAGGATCATTTTGAGTTTTAGGGTGATTTTTAGTGAAAGTCATTTTTTTTAAAAAAAAAAAGAAGACTCGTGAGCCGTGAATAATCTTCATGGCCATGAGATATCAGCCTTGAAAACAATCCTCGCGCGTGTTTCAACGGGCCCCCAACTACTATTATGTCACACTCAAATCTCACAGTCATGACCTTATTTCTCACGGGCCATGTTATCATTACCACGACCGTAAATTTTGGCTCACGAACCATAACTCATCAAATACATCCGTGAAGGGCCGTAGAAAGCCTTACTTACGGTACCCTAATTACATCATGGATGTGAGAAAGCAGTGACGGGCCGTGATGAAGACTTTGACCACATTGATTTCAAACTAACCGTTAGATTTCCCCAACCACCACTCTCCAACCGTCCACATTAAATCCCATTAGCACCCGCATGAAACTTCACGCCCATGATATTATTTAACCAATCGTGTCACACCATTTTCCTCCAACTCCTTCACTCCATCCTTTCCTCCGGCACAGTCGACATCCCTCTTCTCTCATACTCGCTGGCTTCCACTATTTCTCCTCTCACCGATGACTAGGAACCCCGGAAGTGGAACCATCAACCTCACAAGAAGCCATCGATGTCTCCGTCGATTTTTCCCGGCGAAGTTCTCAAGATTACAGAGGTCATCTTCTCTGCGAATGGAATCTCTCTTACTCGCACACGGTCGTGACGGAGACATCATGGCCATGACTTAAGGTCTAACGACTTCACGATCATGACTCCAGATTCACGGGCGCAACATCAACCTCACGGTCGCGATCCATTGTTCACAGCGATGATATGAAGACCAAAGACAAGGAGGAACGACCTCACGATCGTGACAGCTCAATCACCAGCCGTAACTTGGGTTGAAGACGGGTATGCATCCGTGATTCACTAATCATGGACTATGAAAATTAGGAAAAGACTCGCAATGTCGACTTCATGATCGCGATTCAAAGATCACGGTCATGAGGTCCTTGCTGACAGGAGATTCATGCTCATGATTCCTTGATCACGGGTCATGAACTGAACGATTTCACGGGTGCCGCACGACCACGATACATACTGAAGAAGGCGACTACTTGCACAATCGTGATTTTTCACTAGTTGTTTTGCTCACTCCCGGCCATGAGTTCCTTTACATGGGCTGTAATCTCTTAGCGGGTATTACACCAAGTGTCACGACCGTGCGTTCCTAGTCACGACGTTGAGAAGTATTCCAGACTACAGTGGCATAGCTCTTCCTCGTTCAAGACTACGATGACCCATCTCTTCCTCATCTTCATCATGGAACAACGCAAGAGACCAAGGACTCTCACCATCCACCTACAGAGGCTACTGAAGCAGGAGATCATGACCTCATCAGGCGACCCCAGTTATTGCATTTCGTAGCGACGAGCATTGGTAGCGGTACTTCAACCATACTTATATGGAGATCATGCCGACTTGTTTCACACATCAGCTTACTCTAAAGATATATGGGCTCTGGAACGATATTCATCAGCTCTTCGGGAGGATCGGCATTGCACACTTTCTTAAAAAGGCCTGGGACACATATGAGGAGTTGACGCGAGAGTCCTCAACACTTTCAAGATGACCAATTTGGACATCAATGAATGTAAGGCGACCAAGACCGGCTTTCAGATGTATAACAAGAGGTTCTCTCTATCCCTAAATGATTTCAATACTCTATACCAATTTCCACATGGTGGTGAGTGAAGCGTACCTCGAGATTTTGATGCAGCAGGATTCTGGAGAGCCATCACAGGGGAGGCCATCCTCAACTACAGGTTCATCAAGAGCAGTTTGATCCAGAACCAAGTATTGTGCTTTGCCCACCACATCCTCTCAAACACCATATCTGGGCGAGGTGATAGTGATGGGTCCCCTAATGAGACTGAGCTCTATCTGCTATATGCGATGGTCGAGGGTGTTGAGGTCAACATTGGAGCCTTCGTCGCTAGAAATTTTGAAAGGCATTCTAAGAAGACGAATGGAAATATCACAATCGGGGGCCTCATTACGCCTATTGCAGAGCACTGCATGTTACAGTTGGCAGACTACAAGCTGGTGAAGGGCAGAGTATCCACCTAGATAGGAGCACAGTGCTGAATATGAAGCTCGCCTGCGTTGAGGAGGGAGTTCCCATGTTCATCTTCAAAAATAGGCTGGAGAGGATACCATGTGACAATAACAAGAGGATCAAAATTTTTGACAGGGCCAACTGGCTTCTTTTCCCGCCACTCTCTGGGCATCCTGAGCAGCTAGTTGAGCCACCTCCATAGGCCACACCTGGTTGACAGGTCAGAGTTTCAGATGTGGGACCTTATGCTGAGATACCCGATGATATTCCTACTGACTTTCATGCCTATCATCCGGAGTATGATTTTTTAGGTATGCAGGCTACACTAGAGGTGATCAGAGCAGAGCAGTTACACCAGTTGGCGGAGCAACAATGCCAGACGACGATGATCACGGACATGAGGACGGAGTTTACAACAAGATTTGATAGTACGGCTCAGATGATGTTAGAGATGCGAGCCCACTAGGACACAATGGGAGATAGCATTTGACGGATGCATGACTATCACACCAGTTAAAGCACCTTTGGAGGCTTCTTCTCTTCGACTTTGCCACCGCCACCGCCACCACCTATGGACTAGTCTGGTCATATTTTCTCTTTTCTTCTAGTTACATTCTATTTCTTATGTGTTTGTGCATTGTTGTATCATCTCCCTTAGCCGAGGCTTAAACGCTAAGGATAGTGTTTATTCTAAGCTTGGGGGAGTTTGCATTTCATGCATCTTTTGATTAGTATGTTGTATTTTCATGTGTTTAATCAGTTTGTCATATGTTGGTTGCATTTGCTTATTTCATATTGTTATCTCAGTATGCATCCAAGATAGTATTGAAAAAAGTTGATGAAAAATTCAAAAATATCATTTCCATCTTGCTAACCCTTGTTTAGCTTCCACTCTAATTAAGTAGATCTTGGAGGTATCTAGTATGATCTAACAAATTCGAATGTCATTCTTTTAAATGCAAATCACATGCATGTATTGAATTCCTGCATTTTTGCTTGATAAGGGTTATAATTCCTTAGATTATAATTCCTTTCAACTTTATTGTACTTGAGCCTAGATTATTATAACCATTTTATTGAACGTTTAAGTATCTTTTGAGCTTATAAAAAAATTACAAAATTTGAAAATTTGAAAAAAAAAACACATTTGTGAAAATTTTATGAAAAATTCTGAAAATGATAAAATATAAGTGTGAAAATAGGGAGTGGAGTAGTACCCAAGTGTTAACCAGAATCTAGGTGAGTTCAGGCAAGTAAGCTTGAGCGGTACCTTAACACATGTTATCCTAAGACCATATGGTCTCAGAGCCATCAGTGGAAAGCCCGTTACATGGACCACCTTGTGCAAATTGAAGAAGCGCCTAAGTATTATTTCAATTACCTAGTTTGATCTTTCATTCAAAACCTTGGAATGTTCAAACAAGTACACATGTAGGGGACTCTTAAATCCTGATGACCTAAGCCCATCTGGTCTGGGATCCATCGGCTGAAAGTGTGTTACATGGACTTCCTTGTGCAACCCTGATTGGAAGTTAGAACTTATAAAAATGAAAAGTATATTTATTCTTATTGTTTAATAGTATAAGCTCAATTAATACTTTTACCTTCAACATTAATGTTGTAGTTTAATAGACTGTGTTTATTAGCTGTGATAATTTTTTTTGAACTTTTTATGGGTTAGAAACTCTTTGAGACAGGAGGATGGATGAAAGTGCATTGCCACTGAGGAGCATGAGAGAGGTGATGCGATAAAAGTATTAATCTACTAGAAATATGTTATGATGGAATAGTCTTGAACATTTCTCTAGAATTTTGCTTGAGGACAAGAAAGAGTTCAAGCTTGGGGGTATTTGATAGTGCTAAATTAGTGATATTTTTCATAGTATTTTTAGTATCATTATCATACATTCAGTTATCATATACATTATTTTATCACTCACTTCACTTTATTTTAATTTTGAGAAAAAAATCTACATAATGGTGGAATTTGATGTATTTAAGGGCATTTGTTGGTGTGATGGAAGAAGACGAATAATGAAAAGGAATCCGTGAAGTCACGACCATGATGGTCAACTCACGGTCGTGAAGACTAGATGTGATTGGATAGCAGATGTTTCACGGTCGTCAACAAAAAGAAAAGCCAAACAGTTCATAGGCCACATGCCATGAAGTTTCCATATTGTTCGGTCACGACCATGAATCACAGATCACAGGCCATGACAAGATGATGCGTGAAAGAGAAGTTTGGTCACGATCGTGACAACTCTATCACAAGTCGTGATGTTTCTACAATGTTCGGTCACGACCATGAATCACAGATCACGGGCTGTGACATTGACCGGAACAATGCACAATCCTTCAGTCACGGCCATGACATTTTTGACATGGGTCATGACAAATCGCGGGGCATAATAAATTAATTTATTTTAATGTTATTTTTAGAAGTTTGCCTAATCTATTGGACAACAAAGTTTATTATTCCAGGACTCTCCATATATATAAATAACATCAATCTAGATCTTTTTGGGGGATCAGAGAATTGAAGAAAGATTTTGAAGAGAAATTTGTGAGAAACAGAGCCTGGAGCCAAGCCTAACGCCAAGAGAAGAAGAAGAATTTCTACATATTCGTGAAGGAAGATGATCGTCGTATCAATGGTTTGATTGATAGTTTGTAATGTCTTCTTCTAAACTTTTTGGGTGAACTCCATTGTAATTTGTTTTTAAATCTTTTCTGGAGAATTTATATTGTAAGGGGTAAACCTGTGAACCTATGTTGAATTAATTTTATGTTGAATCTAAGATCATGAGATTATTCTGGTGATCACAAATTTGTGAGGGAACTTAGTCTGGACTAATGAACTTGTTGAACTATTTTTTGAAAGATAGGATTTCGATGTTCAGAGCATGATAGGTCGATCGAAGTTAAAGAACGGGCGACCTATGCACATAGAAGATATATCAGAAGAATCCTATGTGTTCAGTGGTCGTCCAAAGCATATGAAGTGGTTGACCAATGTGAAAGGCTGAACAGGAGAGGTCGCCCGATGAAGAACAGTAGGCGATCGATGATTTCACACCTACAGTAAAGAGGATGGAGAACAGATGGTCCAAGGAGAAGTGGACGCCCGGTGAGGAGACAACTGAAGAGGTGCTTTGGTTAAGGGAAGGAGAGGTCGTCCGATGATGAAGAGAGGACGATCGAAGAACTGAGGATGAAAGCAATGGACGTCCAAAGGTTTCAGAGTGAAGACAGTGGATGACCAAGAGATTGCCAAGGCTGGAGTGGACGTCTGAAGGCTCATGTGTTGAAGCAGCGGACGACCAAAGCTGATGACAGGATGAAGATCAATCGATCGAAGATGGAGTGCGGTAGTTTGTCGTATCTGAGATGAGCTGAAGGCAAAGGTCGTTTGCAGTACTTGGTGAGAATACAAGTGGACGTCCAGTAGTTTGTCGTATCTGAGATGAGCTGAAG
>LTAE01000592.1:36702-80391 GCA_001647135.1 Pontederia paniculata
TATATATATATATATATATATATATATATATATATATAGTTTGAGAAGAATGATATGTACATATTCTTATGCAAGAAACATTTGTATTATATATAAATGGTGTGCCATATAATTTATTATGATAATTGATTAATAATTAAGTCTTAATCATTTGAAATTTTTAATACATATCATTTGTCGTAATAATCAAACTCTCAAGTTCATTTATTTGCAATTTCCATTGGCTTGGGGCGAGGTCATTATAACTTGCTTCATTTTCGTAACTATAAAATGTAACTATATTTGATAGCTATATTAGAAAACTATCGAAGATAACTACATGACAGTTACATAATGTAATTAACTATATCACAACAAAAAAATTGCCCATAATTATTTTTTATAGTAATATGTTACATGGGCCATAATTCCTTACAATATAATGGTCTTAAAAAAAATCAAAGGAGTCTCGATAAGGATCTATGATGTGACTTTCACCCATACATTTAACGTGACAAATCTTATTTCCTAATTTATAGGGGCATTAAAGCAATGCCATTTTGGTGGAAGACATATTTGAAGATTTAAATATGTGTAATTTATGGAAACATCCTCTTCCATAATCTTACCATGACTTACTTTTAAGATAATTCCTTTTCACCTAGGTTTGAATATAATTCATGTGAAGATTGATATTGGTTAGAAAGTTCAATTATAGTATGTGCTTCATGTTGGATTCCTAGTCAAACCTATAAAAAAATTTGTCTTCCTATATTGGTTAACATATATGTAATAATGATTTTGATTTAGAGGCTTGCCTCATTGGCATTAAAATAGTATATCTGCACCAACCTTTAGAATGATTAAATGGGTACTTTATTTCTAAATCATATAATTGTATATTGACAAAGATTAAGATGAAAGTAATCAAGCCCCTCAAATCAAATGTGATGTGGTTCATTACTATCCATCCTCACATTGTTCAATTGCATAAAAATAGTTCTATGTTTGGAGAATACAAGGCAACGTTAAAAAGGCCAAAGCATAAATGATGTTAGCATATATGCACTATTAATAAGAATGCATGTTTAGATATAGGATACAAAAACATATTATGGAAAAAGAATATAAAGTAAAAAAACACCAGCAATTGGTTGGTTTAGTGGACTAATAGGTCTAAAGGTTATGTAACCTAGGGATTAAGATTTTATCCTTGTCACTTCAAATTTGTTTACAAACAATAGAGTTAACATAAAAAAAAGAAAAGAAAAAGAAAATAAAAGAAAAACAAATTTCAAAAGAATGAAGGGAGATTAACTACGAGATTGTCACCTAACTTTTATCTGCCCAATGATAAATTAGATACAACTAAAAAGAATTTGTGTGTCGTCTTTAATTTGCCTTGTTTTACTTCTTTAATTGTATCATTTTGTACTCATCAATTTGTGGCTGTGTGACTCGATTGAGGAAAAGTGCATGGTAAAGTTGATGCAGGCTTTGCATAGGATCTCTTAAGGTACTCCCTTTCTGTGTCGTCTGCAATGCAAAGTAAAGATTCTTCGCACACCTCTTGTGCAGATGGAGGTGGAGTTGGCTTGAAGTCTTGCAATTTTGAGTACTCCACAAGGAGGTGATACATGTAATCATACACCCTCTCCATGTCTAGGTCTTGCATGAGTGATTGCCCTCGTTTTCCTATAAACTCAGCCTGCAATTTTATAATTAAGCTTAGTTAGGAATAATGAAGACACTAAGAAAGAGAGGAATGTAACTTAAAGTAATATTAACCACGATGAGCTAATTAATCCTATTTTTTTTTCAAAATGTAGTGATAAAGCTTTTTTAAAACAAAGTTTGGCTCGTAAATTAAATAATATATTCTAAAAATTTTGGCTCATTATGTGCAAATCAATTATGTTTCATATGCTCATTTTCTTTTAATAATATAATCATAAAAAGAATTACGTCTCGTCAAGCTTATAATGAGCTCATTCAATTAAGTATGTATGTGCATACATATGTATGTATGTATGTATGTATGTATGTATGTATGTATGTATGTATGAATACATAGTAATCATGAGTTTAATTTAATAGTAAGAATAAGAAACGCAATTGTAATGTTCATATCGCAATCGGTAAGCGTACAACTCTACCAGGAGCTCTATATGTACGCGCATCATGTCACCAGAGTCTTACCCAATCACACCCTTGTGATCAATTGATTTTGACCATCAATGGACGTCGACAATAGTTCGTGAATCATGCTTGCATTTTTAGTTTGTGCTTAATGGTGTTACCATTGATGTAGGTTCTACACACCTTCTTTGGCTAGCCTGTCAACACCACGCGCCATCTTTATTTGTCGAGTGTTGTGAGCATCATCTACACTAACACATCCCATTTGACCGATGTGGTCATGAATCTTCTCTACTACCATTGTCCATGAGGTGAGAATGTAAGCTTAATTCATTGTCCATGTAGTATTCAACTAGAGATGTTATATTAAAGATTATTTTTTTGTGAATCTTCAAACTACTCAATTATTCTTGAATCTCATCAAACTAACATACTTGATGTATATTCGACCTGAAAACCCTTTTGTAAGAGAATCAATCAATATATCACTTGTAGGCATGTAGATCATTTTCACTTCTTTTTTCATTATGTCTTGAATATAGTTATAGTTTATCTCATTGCATTTTTTAACTATTGGCTCCACGCTTATCAAGTTTATTGAGGTTTGGTCGTCAAAATACATCTTAAATGGTCATTTGACGAGACCAGACCGAGCCTTGGTTATAAAATAAAACACATGAGCCAGACTCCATGAGTAATTGCTATTCTACGAGCAATGTGCTCAATCTATTATGTGTGTCTAGCTACATATCCTTGCTTCTTGCTTCCTTAGTAAATTATTGGTTCACCCAACATAAATAAGTAACCTGATATAGATTTTTGTCATCAATTTTCCCACCGAAATCTGCATTTGAGTAACACACAACCTTGAATGTATCTACTTGATATGTCAATATCAGATGTACAATGTCTTTGAGATGTCTAGGTATTATCTTGATGACATCCCAATCTACTTAACATGCTTATACCAAAAGTCAAATTAGGACTTGTACAAAACATCACATACATCAAATTGCTCAGAACTTGTGTAGGATTCCTGTAATTGGTTATGCCTTATATTAGGACATTAACTTTTGCAAAGTGTTTTTTCCAATCATAAATTATGTAGGTGCAAGACTGTAATTCTACATCCCATGTCGATTTGATTAAGTATCTTTATTATATAATGTTCTTTACTTAAACTCAATGTTCTTGTGTTTCTGTTTAGAATAATTTTGACGACAAGTACATAGGATCAAGGTTGTTAAGTTCGAGTTTCTACCTAAACTCGTTTTAGGGGGGTAGATTCGTATCGTGAAATCGGTACATAAAAACTTAGAGTTTATATATAATATTAATTTAATGATAATGAACGTCAAAATGATATTAAATATGATAATAAATATCTAAAAAAACTAAATTTACATTATAAATCAATAACTGAAATGTCACTAATCCATTCTAAGCTTGGCAAGTTCAAACATACATGGAAATTTACTTAAATTCGTGTAAGTTTGTATAGTAAACTCATAAATTTTATTTACTGATAAGTAAATTGTATAAAATAAGTACCACATTCATTATATGATATTTTCGATTAAGTATTATTCTTTTGTCGTCATCATCGACATAATTTCCATAAAAAATATAGTAAACTCATAAATTTTATTTACTGATAAGTAAATTGTATAAAATAAGTACCACATTCATTATATGATATTTTCGATTAAGTATTATTCTTTTGTCGTCATCATCGACATAATTTCCATAAAAAATAAAATATTGCATCCTTATAATAAATTGTTCATAATGTTATCTAATTTTGTTTAGTATTATGGTCCAAAGAATGAATAATAAAGAAAAACTATTAGCAATTTAATATTAATAAATCACTTCAATAATATTATATTAATGTATATTTTTTTGCTATCATATTTCAATTTATTACAATATCATAGATTTAAGATTTTTAATAAGATTAGAATTTAAAAAAAATTACAGTGAAAAGGATAAAAGAAAAAGAAAAGCAAAAGGTAAAAAGACAAAAAAAGATAGAAAATTAATAATGCAAATATAAAACTTAGCAACACAAGGATTTGAACCCATGACCTATAGATGGTAATTACAAGTACCAAACCAAAAAACTATCGATCCACATGTATACTAAATTCGCCGAATCTACTACTTAACTCGTAAGTATGAACGTATTTACACGTTTTCACGAGTTGAAACGTATCTAGGTCATTTTTTATCCCTATTTCCGATTTTAGGCCGAGTCAACTCATTTTGGTACCCTAGAAATGTGAAAATGTAAGTTTTTAAGTATTAAAACTAGTTATGATAACCTTGCATAGGATGTTTCTTCCATGTCTTTCATTTCAAATTTCTTACTCAACTTTACTTTCACTTCATTGGGCATCGTGACACCATTTCCATCAAACAAAATACCATCCATGTGTAGTGATAATATATCTCTCTTCATTCAATTCTTAATTGAGAAAAGCATCCATTAAGAACAAGTCCAAATTCATACTTGAATCTATCACTAATAATCATTATTATCACGCAAACTTAGCTATCTAAAAATAAGTTTCTTGAACTTTTTTTTCATTGTCCTTATCAAATGTACAATCATATTAGTATGTTTGCTTGAAAACTCATTTACGCCATATGGATTGCTCACGTACCAACAAATCACATAGGTGTCATTCGGCTCGAGAACAAGTATAGAGAAAATATGCAGGTAGAATATAATATTCTTATGTATATTCCAAAAATTAGTTGTATTCATATTCCATATAGTGTTTGGATTGATATGAATAAAACTTTAAAATATATTATATTAAAAATAAATAATCCAAAATATATCTTTAATAATAAATGAGCATTTGTTTATTTCATTTATACTTATAATTTTAACTATTTACTAATCATGGTAATATAGTAATTAATCATTAGTTGATTAACATTATACAATATAATACTATTTACATCATCACATAGTATAAATTAATTAAATGTCTAATTATAAATAATTTCTAATCAATCATTATAATAAATAATATAACAAATATAATAGCATGTGGTTAAAACAAATAAAAAAGAAATATAATTAAAAAGAAAAAAAGTGAAATATTTGGTATTCTTGCTTTTAAGAAGAATAAGATATTGTTATTTTATGGATAAAAATAAATGATTTCATAATTTTCTAGATGATTTTAAAAACTGAGATATAATCCCTATTATATTGGATGCTTACCTATTTTTCAGGAATAAGGATATATTCTTTCATTTATTCCCTATCCAAACAAGCTCATAGTGTGCATAGTAGGTTTCGATCAATTAAGTCCATTTCAATTTTTCATGGTGGTTGACCATATTTTCAACGTAGATGAAGTCATTGCTTCATCTCACGTAATTGGATATCTACAATACTTTATATACAAATTGAGGAGTAATACAAAGTCTCACACTCATACAAAATCATAATAATCAAATGTGATGGTATTATTTGAGGCCCCTTGGTACCCGTTATACTTGTACAAATAAAGAGTCTCCACATCCTCAAAGGCACCTCATTATTTTGTATAGCTCTATTTTTCACCCTTGAACTTTTTGTTTGAACTATCTTTTTCTTAGTCGATTTGACTATCACCAATAATAGTCAAAGGCTCACCATCATTTTCATCATGCACTGATTTCTTTTCATTCTTAAAGAAAGTTACATATCGACTCTATATAAGATATTTTTCACCATGGAAGAATCTATATCATTAAATGTTTTATTATACCAGATAAACTTATACGTTATCATCTTAAGATATAGCTTGTTTCTAAATTGATTTGCAATTAACATGTGCACTCTACATTTTCAATTTTCGAAGATCACCTAACTTGTGTTTTCTATCATCCTATATTTTGAATGATGTTATTTCAACGGACTTAGTAAGAATTTTGTCATTCACAATCAAGACTATTTCACTCCAAAATTATATTTGAAGACAAAAATGAGACAACTTAAGTCATAGTTTATAAGGAAAGTTACATATCGACTCCATATAATACATTATTTCGTGTTTTGTTATTTCTTTTTGTCATGCCATTTCACTTTAGTTTATAAGGCATAGTACTTTTCCTACTTATATGTTCCTAAATATAAGTAGCTCACAAAATTTCTAAAATTTGTGGTCCCCTTCTTTGTGAGTTCTTAGGAACTTAATAAGTTATCCAACTTCTTTTCTACTTTTGTTTTAAATCCTTTAAGTATGTCAAAAGATTTCAGCTTTTTCTTAAAGATATCAGTATAAGTAAATATAAAATAATAATCCGTGAATGTTATTAAGTATTATTTATTTCTAAGGTCGAAATCAACTGCTACCAATATATGTTATTCATGTTCCACCTTAAGAGAAGTTATGTATATCTGTTGTTCAACAAACTAAATTGCAATTAGCCAGGTGAGATGCGATTCGACTAATGGGGACACCGTCAAGTCATTTATCAATCTAATTCGTTCGACTAATGGTTCTCGTGTAATCCCATGTCATTTGTCAAACTAGGAGTAGAGCTCTTGGAGGTTCGTCTATATAGAGGCACCTCATTGGAGTCCTACCACTACTGCACCCTAGTGATCGCGCCTTAAATGCCGACCATCAATGGTCGTCGACAACAACTCGCCAAACTTGCTTGCATGTTTCGTTCATTTGGCCTTGTTCTGTCCACCTTCATTGCACCAGCTTGTCATTTATCGATTGCAGCTACCGTCCGATAGCCACAACGGTCACAACAATAACATGTAATCAATTGCGTTCAAATAGACAAAAAAATAATGATTTGATTTTAAATTTTATTTAGTAAACATAATTATATATATAAATATATATACTTAACGCAAAGAAATATATAGTAAGTAGAATTAAATACCTTTGATGGATGTGCATTTCCCCAGTCAACTGCTGACTTGATGGATTCACAAATTCCAGTGTCGTTAACCTGCCAATAATTCTCCCTTGGAATGAGACCTCGACTAAGGAAATCCTCGTACTTTGGTTGAATGATTAATGTGACAGATCCGCATGCTAAAATATACTTCAAGCTTACGGACCATGCATAGCCCTCAGCATAGATCTTATAACTGCAGTTATATATAATTGTGTAATTAAGGACTCATAGGCGAACATCTAATCATCTTCCTGTTAGCATCAATGCATAATAAAATTCCTTACCGATGGTTGCACTGACTTGATAGCTTGGAGTTTTTAAAGCCGGTGCTTAATTCTTCTAACCAGTTCTATGAAATACACAAGATCAAATTAAAATCATTCATAAGTAATTATTCTTATAACTGCATGTATACTTAAGCTTGTTATTGTTGTAATTGCTACTTGGCGTATAATTTCGGCTCCCCACTTTGTGGAGTCATTGCAGGTTAACAGTGCTTCTCTTATTGGAGAATTGACATTTGGGTTGCCCTTCCAATAAGCTGTTTTAAATTTATCCCTCCACTTCACAGATTTGGATCCAAGCTTGATACTTCTAAATTCTTCATCCCAAGGTTTAATATTTACTTCCAACCTGAAAAATCAATTAAATTGTGTACGATTATATGAATAAAAAAACACAACTATCAAGAATACAAAAATGTAAAGCATGATTAGTTTTCTAAAAGTTGACTCAACAAAAAAATTGATGTAGCATTAATGCAAAAGACAAAATCACGAGTAGTTGAAGTAAAATCTTAATAGTATTTATATTTTTTTTTTGCTAAGTTAATTAGAAACAAGTGGCATATACATAGACATGCATACATTAGCAAGGGACATATATCGTATTTAACTATTGGCATGTGCACTAAAAAACGTTTAATAGATTTTTTCAGAGTGCTTGATAGAAATTATCTGGGCCTTCTTTATCGTTGAGCTGAAATTTCACAGAACAAGTCAAGGTTTTTTCACCTTAGGTAGAAATTTTAATAAAGAAGTACCTAAACGTGATATTCCATATTGAAATACAAATAAGTGATCCAAAAGATAGTGACTCATTTAAATTGACATTAACAAATATTATATATGTTTGTTATAAATAGTATGATAGTAATTTTTTTATCATGTGATAATCCCATGAACGATATATGGCAGGTAATTATTATGCCATTTCATAATCCTGTTACGGTAACCAATTAAATAGTTTAATGATATACTCAATCTTTGTTCAGTTACAACATGGTGATTATGTTAAAGTTAATAGCTTAAAGGGATGAATACACGATCTTGATAACTCTCATCATTCAAATGACAGATGGGTTTGTTATTTTCGTTTTGACGGGTTCACGAAACAAGTTATGTTGCAGATCTTAATTTTAGAATTGAATATTGAGTAGTTGATTCAAATTTTGTTCTTTTCTTTTTAATTATTTTTTTTTCTTTTAAACGAATAGCATAAGCAAGCAATGGAAAAGGTATTGCATTAATGATGGCACTCTTACCATCCCCAGAAGGACCAGTCAGGAAATGGTATGTCCAGATGATCCTTGGTCGTGCAATACCTAAAGAGAGGCGGCGGTGGCGGCGTTAGAATGCTTCCATCATCGGCGGTACTGTACTCCGACCGGTTCACTACCGGCCGGTCCATGCAGTCGAACATGAGGTCCACGTCCGGCACCATCCCTGGATACCTCCTCAGCAGTTGCAGGAGGCCCCACACCGTGAACATGGCACGGCTCTGCACGCAAGCGTAATAGAGGTCAACGAACAGCCGCCGCCCTTCCAAGATCACCACCCGCATAGCCGCGTGCTTGGCCGCATCCTCCACCATGGAGGCCGAGACCCGCGACAGCCGCCACGGCTCGAGGTCCCGGTGTATCGCTTCGAAGAACGCCGGGCACGACCGTGATGCCGGGCGCAGGCCTGGCATGGACAGGCGGCTGCCAATGCCGCGTGCGAACGGGCAAGAGAGATAGCTGCAGCGGAACATGGTGTAGCTGTGCGGGCGAACTTTCTCGTTGGGAAAAAGGTGCCAAGGAGTGGCTTCCAGGTTGTGGCCGGCCACCGTTGGCGTCCGAGACGACATGTCCTCGACCACCTTAAAAGAATATTGCAGTCACGTTAATTAATGCGTAGTACCAGGAAGCCACGGGAAATAAGCAATTAAACACAGGGGAAGAGATTATACAAACCAAATGGAAAAAGAGGAGGAGAAGGAAGGCAATGGAGAAGCCGGCGAGGAGGGTTAAGCGAGAGGAGACGGACGGGAAGAGGTGACGGGCGGACGACGAAGTGGCAGAAGCCATGATGGCCGCGCAGGCGGGTGGGCGATGCAGGGGGCGGACTAAGTGGGCGATCGAGTGCTTACTATATATCATATATTTCTCCTGTCGGAGAGGACTTTTCTCCTACCGAACAGATGGCAATGCTACCCGGGTCTTCGTTCCAACTAGCGAACTGTGCATGGTTTCCATTCTCCATAGAAAAATTTATCACTTAATAAAATTGCTTGTACAAAATTATAGAGGTGTTATGAGGATGTTAGACATGTGAACTAAAAGATATAGAAATTTTTTTAAAAAAATATTAGTTAGTAACTATAGCGTACCCAAATTCATACACACACGTGGCAAAAATATAAATTTAGAGATGATTACTTCTTTGATTTGACTTTGATCAAAAGATTAATCAACAATATGTGAAAGTAATAACTTTAAAAATACAAAAATTATCAATTAGTTTAGCCAAATAAAATATTCTTATAGAAAATAATAATTGTAAAAACTAATTAGATTCAGTAAGGACTTAACTTTGACTCATTATGTGCAAGCATTCATATCACGAATGCTTGTGTCACCAGTGACATCATCTATTCATCATTATCTCCCTCGCCTACATGATCAAGAGTAGGGAAAACAGCGTCCCATGAGCTATGAAGTCCAGTATGTAATAACAATTAGAATAAAGCATACATTAAAATAATATAATAAAATAAATAATCTCAATACTATCATTTAGTTTACTTTCTCGTTCTTCTTACCTTTTCAGTAGTCAATCATGGATCCATTGGTCGCACCATCAAGATGCGCAGTGGTTGCAGTATATAGTTGGTCCATGTTCAGTTGTTTCTTTCATTAGCAAGAACATCAGTCGCTTGATGCACAATATTCAGTATGTTCAACTCACTTTATTCTTTTTTTATTATCTTATCTTAATCATGACAATCAATATGTGAACCTTTACTAGGCGCAATGAGATTCAGATTGTCCCACCATAGGCATGGATAGTCAAACCTGAATTAGTAGAAATCAGTCGGATTTAATCCCACAGTCAAGGTAAGCCCCGTAGTCAAGGTAAAATCCTGCAATCAGGGTAAAACCCTGCAGTCATGAATAAATTCTGCAATCAGGAATAAATCCTACAATCGAGATAAATCTCGCAGTCATCGGGACCATCCTCTCCATGCGGTAAATTCAATCGCAAACATTAGCAGTTTTTAATATTGTATTATTAGTGGTGAAGATCATAATAACTTGGAAAACACTCATCAAGACCATAACAATCATTTTAGGACAAATAAACATAATTATATTCTATTAGGCAAAACTTAGCCCGTGTCAGATCATGACATGGTCCGCGTCTGGTAGAAAAATTGTGGAGTCATCTTTGATTTTAGGAAACGATTTGCGTCGGAAATGACACGGTCCGTTTTTCCATTGTGTATGTTTCCCAGTCGGAAATGACCCGCATCCGATATATCATATATCGATATCGGTCAACACGGTCCGTGTCGGATAAAACATGGATCATGATACGGTTAAGGTTCAACTCGTGCTTGATGTGATCCATGGAACACCGCACGTGTCAAGGGTGACATGGCTCTTGTTTTGTATCATGGATGGTGTGCAAAGCGTGGCACGCGTCCGATAAAGACACAATCTGCATTCTCGGGTCTCGCGTTGTTCAGCGAGACGCGGTCGGTGCTTTGAACGCACGATTGTGTCATGCAGGGGACACGACCCGTGACGTTGGGTCATGCAACTTGTGTCCAGGTAGAACATGGTGCAGTTAGGCAGACACGGTCCTTGCTCGCGGGCAATGCGACCTATGTCTGGTCGACCGAAGATGAAGCGCGAACGATCGAAGGAGCTTGACCGAAGTCTTCAACTGAAGAGTGGATGTCCGAGAAGATTGGGATGCAAACAGCGGAGACCAGAGACAAGTTGAAGAAGTGAACTCAAGTCAAGATCGGTCGGTCAAAGGTTTTGACGGACGACCGAAGGAGCTTGACTAAGGAACAAAGGCTACGGACTTTGAACTGCGGACGTCCGA
This sequence comes from Pontederia paniculata, assembly GCA_001647135.1. NCBI lineage: Eukaryota > Viridiplantae > Streptophyta > Magnoliopsida > Commelinales > Pontederiaceae > Pontederia > Pontederia paniculata. Next base: position 48,114 of record LTAE01000592.1, read on the forward strand.
GGATGAACGGTGGACGACTGAGGCACCAGACGGTAGTTCAAGTGAAGACTTCACCAGAGCAGCGGTCGACCGAGGCAGGAGCAGCGGGCGACCGAGAGGTAGGTGAAGTGTATTGTACTTGCATTAACGGCTAGTTTTCTAAGTGACAGATTAGGTCATTTTTGCAGAGTATATATTGTAATTCCAAGAGTCTTGGGAAGTAACTTTGGCAAAATTAGCTAGATGTAAGGGAGTCTTCGCCCTTGAAGAAGGAGTTTAGTGATCTCCGGAGGTCTCGAGTTCGAGAAGACTGGAGCGGGGACGTATGCCAAGAGTTCGACCGAACCTCGTCAACAAACCTCTATTTGTTTGTTTGTGTGCTTTATTTCTTGTTTCTTGTTATTGTCTATATTTATATGTTTCCGCTTATACAACTATTCAACTTAGGAATAGCAGAAAAAGTTTAATACACCATTTCAAACCCACCCCTCTTGGTGCCATCCAGATCCTACACACCGTGCTTCTAGACACCATCATCATCCAGAACTGAGACATCAAGGAGGACAACCGCCAACTACGTGATGAGCTATTAGAGAAGCTGGCAACTCTAAATGCAAAATCGGAGCAAGAGGAAGAAAAGAGCTCCGGCACAAAGAAGCCTCCTCAACATGAGCAACACTCTCCTAGCTTGGCTTCAACACTAGAGACAATGTTGGGGTTAAGTTCGGAGAGGTCATGGTATGATCGCACCTTCCACTCTCAATTACACTCCCATATCATGTAATTTTGAACTTCTGTTGTACATATCTTACTCATGATCCTGATTTGCTTGCTTGCTTGTTGTTGTTTTTGTTATGATCACATCCCTGGAACTGTTAGCGTCATACCCTTGCTCCCATTTGGAAATTTTGATTTTGTATCACAACCCTGCTTATGCATCCTGCTGTCCACCTGCATGTACACTTTGGCTTGCCTTGTTTTATTCTCAACTTTTGAATTAAGGCAGTATAAGGTTCAAGCCATGTATTAGTTATAGATTTCGATTTTAACCACTGCGACTTGATATATGATTGACTTTATTGATTGTATTTAGGAGCCAAAGTTCTTTGCACCAAATTGTCTGCTTATCACAAGGCTGCTTTTTAGGATTGAGAATTCTATATCTGTACTAGTAACTGACCTCGATGAAAGGGAAATTGTTTAAGTCTCATCGTCCACCACCCATGATTGTAAGGGTGTTTTTTTATCTTTCCTTAGATAACTACTACTCTGACCTTTCACTTGGAAGAGTCAAGAGTATGGTTTTGAAGCACTCCATGTACCTATCCGAGTATTCTTGGAAGAAAGGGATGAACAATACCACGAAGAAAAATTTTCTACACCACAAAATAACTACTCTGACCTTCCACTTGGAAGAGTCAAGAGTATGTTGTTTCACAACACTCTTAGCATCCTCATTGAGTATTCCTGGAAGAAAATGTGAGGATATGCTAAGGGAAAATTCTCTTTTGTTTTCACATCCCTAAATTTAAAAAAAAAGAAGAGAAAAGAAAAGGGCGGGGACAAGGAAGAAGAAAAAAAATGTGTGTTGAAAATGTATATGCTCCGAAATGTAAAGAAAAGGGGGAAGGTTGTCTTGATCTTATCAAAAAGAGGATTCTTTTTTCCTAGGTGGTTGTGACATGCAGACTGCGAGGTTGTGACCCTGAATTGTATTTAGCTAGAGCTTCAGCTATTTTTAAGTCTAGTATTGTCAAGTCAAGATTGAGTCAATTGCACTTACTTTTAAAGCAAAATGTTTTTAAGAAATATGGCTTGTTCCTTATGATGTGGTCTTCGCATTTGAAAAATCAATTGCCTTAATCTTAATTCATTTGCTTAGGACAAGCAAAGGTTCAAGTCCGGAGATTATTTGATGTGATGCATCAAGTGTATATTATTATGCTTTTCGAGTCATATTTGATATTGTTTTCATGTCTTACTTTGAGCCTAAGCCCCCATTTTGTGCAAAGTTCTCATTTTATAGCAAGCATACCCTATTATGATTTAATCTCAATAATTGTATGCATTTAGAACCAAATGATATTGCTTTATACCTCATTTTAGGAACTTCGCAGAAGGGAGTTTTCGCATCCCTGCTGAGCTATGCGTCACAACCTTGCATGAAGTATTACCTGACGACAAAACACCAAAAAAGGAAAGGAATCTATACAGCTCATGATTGGCAAGGACGAAACAAAAGAATCAGAACAGTAATCTTAAGTCGGACAAAAGTGACACATGTCGAATAAAGGCCAAGGGGATAAATAGGACAAAGTAAGGCAAGACAAGGGTTTTTTGCTACCCGGATCTTGGAAAATCATCTGGCACCACTGGAGATGGGAGGAGGAGCAACGGAGACGAGAACCACCATTAGAGCACAAATTGCAGATGAAGAACTTTATGAGCATTTCTGAACTTTACGCTTTCTATTTGATGATGAACATGATCTGTAACTAAGTAGGATAACCTAGAGTTAGTATTAGGGGATGATGGATGAAATTAACCTTTTGGTTCTGAACTCATTGAATTATTTTAGTTTTCGTTATGAACCCATCATTTGATTTCTTTTGAATCGAATGTTTGCAAAGAATTTTGATTTATTGTGATTGGATTTGGGCTAGCTTTCGGTTTGATCTTCTTTCTTGCTTACACTCTCTTCTCATCAAACAATACGTCCTTAGTCGGAAGCATTCGTAAGATTGAGAGTCAATAGTTCTTAATCCCATTAAATATGATTTGGATTCTGTTATCATGGGATGCTTTCACGTTCTTGCAATCATGAGGAATCAATCTTGCTAATCTCATTCGCACATAGCCTAATAGTCCGCTCCATCACAGGTTCTGCAAACCTGTGATGCATGATTTGTATGCCGAAAGACTCTCAACCCGGTAGCAGCTATTGGACTCACTTAGATTAGGTTCCGGGACTCTTTTATGCTCTTCATTACATAGTTGTAGGTAGAATATGATTGAACTCTCTTGAAAAGAAATCCATGATTCATCTCTTTGTAGGTTTCCAATCCAATAAGTATAACCCTATATATTAATGATAATCCGATCTAACATCGATCCCCTATAAAATACTAACTCTAAGGTTCCTTACAATCTTGTTGGTCTCGCTTTATCCTATCTTACGATTACTTATTTTTTCATTTCTTAATATTAAAATCTCCTAAAAAATAGATAGTTTATATTCTTATTTCATTCACATTTTTGTTATTGTTTCCTTTGATTTTGTTAGTTGTTTCTGAGTGATCTTTTCTTGATTATTGCTTTCACCTCCTTGTAGATTCGATACCTTAAGTACTACTTTCGATAGTTGTATACATGCAGCAATCGTGGTGCTGTCTAAGGATTTTTAAAACTAATTGTCTAGTGTCATCATTGTCCTATATATACATTGTCACAACACTACTTGAATATTTGTATCTGAACCTGATTTTGAATTGATCTTTAGACACCGCACATCAACTTTCCTTATTCATGATCAACCTCCCATGCCATGATATTAGGCTCTCTTGAGTTATGCCTGAATAAGAAATAGCATATGAAGATTTGACTCAATTGACCAACTCTTATTGTGTCAACCAAATACAATGGTCATATGACATCATTCAAACCTGCAAAAGGAGATTATATGCAAACTCTCTTTTGCATGATGCCCAATGCTCTCATGATATGCTCCTCTTCAAATAAAATAATTTGCTAAAATGGATTGTAAACTATCATATCATCTTTTGACATTTTAGATGAAAAAAATCAAAAAAAGGAAAAAAATAGATGGAATAGTGAAAGGGGAAGACATTTCACCTAATTGCATAATTGCAATGAAGCATGGCTTTATATTACATAATATAGAATATAGATATACGCAATACCCTAAATTATTACCTCTTAAATAAATCAGTTAATGAAGGATTTACATTTAGTTAATAACTCTATTTGGAATTGAACTTAAGTTTGTTATGATATTTTGTTTGTGTTTGATTAATTATCTTAATTAAGAATTAAATTGATTTCACTACTTCATAACTAACCTAAAGTAAAAAATGACTTATTTATATTGTCATATTTGCTCTTGAGATTAATTAGATTAAATAAGAACTAAGTAGTTTTAAGTTAATTGACTAGTAGTAAGCTAATTTATATAATTAGTCAATTAGTATAACTTTCCACATTTGTCACCTAACCGACCTATATAGATATGTGTATGCTCAGTCTATAAGCTCAAACTTGCCATACAAGGACTTCATTGGTCTCAATTCTTTGTCAAAGATCTAGCCAATCAAATAACTATATTTATATGCACCAAGTGAATATTTTACCACCTTTTGAAACCTCCTTGTTGCTGGCAATGGTAGGGTGAGAAGGAAGTACAGCTTAGGATTGAAGTGAAAAGAAAATAGAAAAAAAACAAAAACTAACAAGCAAAGAATAATGTATGCATGGGTGGATCCAATTGGTTTTTTTAATTAGTGAGGTTCTGAAATATAAAGTTTAAGTTAAATAATTAAGTTGATTATATTTGTAGGAAATTAAATAAAAAAGTGTAGAAGTGTGAAATTAAGTCGGAAAACACATCTTTTAGTCATGATCTAAGTAGTTGAATGTTTATTTTATTAATAATATATCTTATAATGCTTCGAAAATTATAAACTTCTCTACCCTTTAGTAATCTTGTTTCTACGAAAGAAAGAATTGTCTAAAAATAAAATGTATTAAAAATTTTATGGATTAATTAGAGAGCATGAGTCTAATTGGTCGGGGTGAATAGGTAGATCTGATTGATAATTGTATTATAAAATTTCTACTTAAAGATAAATTATGAAATTTAGGTGTCTAAAACTCGATAGAACTAGGGTTCCAATCCATGTGGACCTACAAACAATTATCTAAAAGAAGATTTGAGGAAATCAAGTTATACTTCTTATTTTTTAAAATTATTATTAGAACACTCGAATACTTGTAATCACGGGAATTTTTGTAACTAAATCATGAGATAGAAAAAAACTGAATTTAATGTATGCCAATTATTTCAAAGTATACTTTCTAGCAATTGGTTTCACTTGATTTGGATATTTGTAGTTAAATTAAAAATAAATAATTCAGTGTGTGTCAATCTACTAGAGTTCATGATTATCCTCTTGTGTAACTGGTTTATCTTAATTACTATAAATTAGATGTTTTATTATAAAATTCAAAATTTTAGGCCATTTGGCTTATAAACATTTATTCTCCAAATTAATTATATGAGATTATTAACTAATATTAATTGATAAAATGATCTGTGTCGTTTTTGTGATATTTATTTGTACTAGATAACATTGTAATATATGAATATTATGAAATGTCGTATACATGATTTATAGTTATTATTATATGTCAATATACATTCAAATCAATTGTATTTAATATGTTTTCAAACTGGGTTTTAAATTTTAATATGTTTCATGCAAAGGCGGAGCCAAAGGGGTGCCTGTGTGTGCACTGGCATCCCCTAGAAATTTATATAAAAGTTAATTACTACCATGTTTTGTGTCGGTCGCCTCTCCATTGAAGCTAAAAGAGAGATCGTTGACTCGATCAAGCCTTTGCACACTCACTTTCTTGTCAAATCTTTTTCAATTTAATTTATGGGCTTTGTTACCGCTTCTAACTTTTATGTTTCTTATTTTATCCTTTACTTATAACCATATATTAGTCTATATTATTTCTTAAAATACCAATTATCTACATATATTAAATTTTATTATTTCATAATCCATATCATTTTATTAGATTATGCCATAATGTTGGATAACTAAAACTTAAAATTTATGTATATATACTATTTTATATTATCTATAATTATATAAATTATTGTATAACCCATTCATTCTTTTTCCATCTTTGTTACCCCTTTTAAAATTTATTTTATTATTTATCCTTTACATAATCAAATATTATTTATATTCTTCCATAAAGTACCATTTAGCAATCTGCATTAAATTTTATTATTTCATAATTCATATTGTTTTATTTAGATTATGCCATAGTGTTGCAATGTTAATTTTCAAAAATATTATATTTATTATATTTTAAATTATATAAGTTAGTATATAAATATGAATAATTGTGCACCCACTCCGCCACTGACTTTCATGTGACTTTAAGTATTTTTGTGGAATTATAATAAGTAAAAGATTATGTAGCACAATAATAATAGAATCAAAATTAAGTGCATTTAGAATAATCTGCAGGGGCCACCTCTAAAATTCATCTACCATAATTCCTAAGTAATGAAATCATTATGTGGCTCACACGAGCAAGTCCTTTGGGGTAATGATTCAAACAGAGACCTATGATGTACCGATATATGACATGATACAATAATGCCAATTGCGGATACCTTAAGTAAAGATAATAAATGAAAAAAAAATGTGAGTATGCTATATGATTTACTATGAGATTTTATGTCTTCCCTAAAATGGAATTTATAAATTAAAATTTATATGTGTATGAATTATATATCATGTTTATATGAATTTTGCAATATATTTTATATGAACATATTTATGTGCATTTAACACTAGAGAATTTTAAATTTTATTACATATATATTTAATTTTATTTATTGGTCCTACACACGAATCTTTGCTTAGAAAAAATATCTCATGTCTACCATGTACTTGGATTCTGCAAATTAAGAGATGATGGGTGATTATTGATGTTCACAACATCATTTCGCACATGTAATGAGTCTTAAATAAGATAATACATTTTGAATTTTATAATTTTTATGGATATGTTTTTTTGTTATCATTGTATGATAATGTAGAAAAAGATCATGAGTTGTGGTTAGGAAATATTTTGACTTGTTATTTGTATGGAGTTTAAATTTCAGAACTTTTAAAAGATATTATGTGTATGATTTATTACTTATGTGTCAAGTATTGTGGTTTGAGCTCTTGAGATATGTTAATTTAACTTTTCTATAGTGAATAAAATAATATAAAATATATAAAAAAATCAATAATAGGATAAATAACTTATAAAATATATAAATATAATCATCACGTAAACATACATATATATATATATATATATATATATATATAATATTAATTAATGAGTCATTAGGTTAATTTATGGCTATATCATTTTTTGGCATTTTTAAACGGAAAAAAATCAAATAAAAGGAGAAAAAAAAGATAAGGAGAACAGTGAAATTCACCTAATTACAAAATTATATTTTAGATATAGATCCAGATATATAAAATTTAATATTATATATAGTTTTATATTATTAAAGTTTAATTTAGGTTTTTTTAGTAACCAATAAACTATTATGAAATATGAAAAGTCAATAATAGGATAAATAAAATATAAATATAGTCATCATGTTAACATATATATTTAATGTTTATTAATGAGTCATTATGCTAATTTATGACTATACCATTTTTAGATGAAAAATCAAAAAAGGAGAAAAAAAGGGATACGAATAATAGTGAAGGGAGAAAAAAGTTCACATAATTACAAATTATCATGAAGCATGACTTTATATATATATATATATAATTATAACTAATAAAATATGGAACATGAAAAGTCAATAATATGATAAATGATTTATAAAATATATAAATATAGTCATCATGTTAATATTATATATATATAATATTAATTAATGAGTCGATGATATTATTTTTTGATATTTTTAAATGATTTTTTTTAAAAAAAAAGATAGATGGAATAGTGAAAGAAGAACATACTTCACCTAATTCCATAAATATAGATATAGATTTAGATTTAGATATAAAATATGGATAGCCGATTTAGTGAACATGTGATATACCGTTATTTTTTTAGTCATCATTTTTAACTAATCTTAAACTACAAAAAATGTGAAAATATTAGTTCGAATTTCTACTTTATCATTTTCGTGACATCATCATAGGATTATTGTACATTTTTATATTTTACATTTAAATATGATAAGTAACAAAATGAGTAGGACTAAAATGCGAAATAAATTAAGGGAGGCACTTGATAATTTTAGTGTTGAATAGATGTACAAACATTTTAAAATCATTATACTATAACTTGTGTTGTACATGTATAGTAAATATTTTAATATTATATTTAATAATTCATTTTATCACAAAATAATTTTGGAAAATCTATTATATGTTAGTTATTCTTACTGTGTTTGTTTTCAAGTTATCTTAAACTAGGTACCGCGCTTGTGCGATGCGTAATTTAAATAATTTTAATACGCATCTTTAAAAAATAATCATCTTTTAAATTTAGTTTATTAACCTCATGTGATCTCATTTTTTGCACGAGAGTTCATTGGTTCTTATTGATTGATCCAATTATAATTGGATCAAATCAATGGTCAAGTAAATTGTTTTAACTATTTTCAATGTTTTATATTATTTATAATACTATTTATTCATCATTTTTAATATTACTATTCTTATTTTATTTTATTGTTTTTCACTATTTTTTTTAAAAAATGAAGATATTTTCTATTTAAATAGGTAACATCATGCTATCTAACTTATTAACCCTTGGATGTTAAATTTATAATAAATATCAATTTTTTTCTCTCCTATTTTTTTTAATCTATTATAAATTTAACATTCAATAATTAAAAAATTAGGTGACGTGATGTTACCTACTTAAGTAAACATTCATTGAACCATATATACATTTGAATAAAGACAATATATTTTTATATGAGTTATTCATGATTATTGTTCTAAATATATTATGTATGAAAATAAATTTGTCCAAAAATAATTTGAGAAAGAGATTGATTGTCTAAAATCCTGCATAATTAATGAAATACATAATGAGTTTTAATTTTAAGAAAATTTTACTTCTAAAATCAGCAAAACGTTAATTGTTGCATTAAGTAATGAAAAAATTGACACCAACAATTGTAGTTAATACTTAATTGTCCTTTAGCATCTAATTAAAATAATAGAAAGCTTTATTGTTGGATACTTAAGGAATACACATCCAGAAAGAAAGATTGGAATTGCATGTTAGCTTGATTATAAAAATGCTACTAATCTCATTTTATTGTGAATTCAATATTTTTTATGATTTTGGAAGGTGCTAATAAATATATATATATATATATATATATATATATATTAAATGTCCTCCAAATGTTTCTATAATAATGAAAAAGGTGTATTGCCACATAAGTGCATGCATGCATGTCAAAAATATTTTTTAATAGTTTTTTTTGTCATGTATCAAAAGATGAGAGTTGCTTTATTTTATATGAAAAGTTGTATGCATCACACTGAGATTTGGTCAACCGAAGCTAGAATTGTGGATAAATATGCATGTTTCAAATGGCATACATAATTGTTGATTCTATCTATTATTGGCTATGCACAAGATATAGAAAATTATGAAAATAATAATTCATTGCAATATAATGAAATGAGTAAATTAAGGGCCAAAGAATGGAGAGAAATTCAATTACATATATCACTTGATATTTTGTCATCGTCTTAATATCTTATATTCCGATCTTAATACAATAACAACAACAACAACAATAATTTATTTTCCTAGTTGGTTTTTAGTACTATGGTGCCCTTCCAAGATTAGAGAGTTAAACTCACATGCATTGCCTAGGTGACACTCATCTAAGTAACCAATGTATGCTCAGTTCACATTTGTTTATATCATTACACAACAAAACTTTTCAGCATGGTATAATGGACAACCATTGCGTCTATATGATCAAAATTTTAAAGGCAAGATATGAGACTGCAAACATGGTGTGGTAAGTGCACAATGAGATTGGTTTCCCTCTTATTAGAAGGTCAGAAAACATTAGAGGGATCTTAGAAGTTGACGAAGAGAGTGATCTGGTTAGAAAATCTATAAACGTTGAGCATGCTTGATTGAAGATGAACATCACAATCGGGAAAATATAATTCCTTAACTTCATCATTAACTTTAGCGATGGATGTTTTGCATGATGCCATCGACTCTTTGCATGGAGATATCTATCCAGCAGGAGTGCTAAGGAAGACGTCAAGGATGAACATGCACCGACATACGAAAACTTGTTTCTCCGATGTCTATCTATCACTTTATTAATATATGTTTTATAATAGTCTGCAATAGAAAGTAGTGTAACTTAGAAGCCTAAAGGTCATGGCCAATGGATTGTCATTTGGAGTTAAATGAGATGATGGCATAAATTTCATCTTATTGACCTTATAATTAATATAATTAAGGGCTAGTGTAATTATATGGGAGATAAAGGGCTAGTGTAATTATTTGTCAAATGTAATGGGAAATGAGTAATTTTAATCTTTTTTTATCAGCTTATAACAAATATAAATATTTGTGTATTTATTATATGGGAGCTATATGCTCTATAATAGTCCCTGAATATAAAGTTTGAAGCCCAAAGGTCATGGCAATTGATCATCATTTGGAGTTAAATGAGATATGTGTCATAAATCCATCTTATCACCTTACAATTAATATAAATGTATATGTATTTATTATATGAGAGATAAATGGTCAGAGTAATCATTTCTAACTATACATTGACCCTTAACTTTGACATAATGTTTTATATTCTTTTATAGATATTGGTTTTTCATCTATTATAAGATTTTGATATATTTAATGGAAAGAAATTAAAAAAACAAAGTAAAATCAATTTGTTCATATTAAATTCTCATGATAATTATTGACTTTTTGTATTCACTAAAATCATTGACCTTTCATCTTCAAAAATCTTAATTATAAGTTTTAATATAACTAGTGAGTCAAAAATTCAAAAAACCTAGAAAATTTCTATGAAGAATACTCGAGGGAGCTCCTACATCTTGTTATCATAAACAGATGCAAGAAATATATGTGAATACGAAAAATCTTGACTTCATTCATCAGATTGTACATGTTTATATAGGTATATGAGTTGAAGTTAAAACAACTAGATACAATGAGAATCACATTGGTTGTTCATATCAGGTGGCTTTATGTGAGATACATTCATGATTGGTGAGTTGTAACTTCTTGATATGATTGGTTTTACATGCCCTCTCAAGCTAGGGCGGATGAGAGTGTAACCAGAGCTTGTCACGAAGAAAACAACACATGAACTGCTAAGTGGCTTAGTCATGATATCTGCAATGTTATCCTATGAAGAAATGAATCACACATTGAGTCGGCAATTCGAAACCTCATCACACACAAAGTGATAATCGACTTCTATATGCTTAGTGTGTGCATGAAAGACAAGATTCACGGTGAGGTAGGCCGCTCAAAGGTTGTCGTCGCACCACAACGAAGGAGATGTATCATGCACAACATTGAGGTCTCGTAGTAGTGATCGAAGCCATAATAGGTCAGTCGTTGCATCCGCAAGTGCCTTATACTCCAATTCGGTTGAGGAGCGAGATACCATGCATTGTTTCTTGGTTGACCAAGAATAAGGTTTTGTCCAAGAAAAATGGTAAAACCACTGATTGATTTGCGATCATTGGCTGCTCTGGCCCAGTCCGCATCAGAGTAAGCATGTAGGCCACCTGATGAAGTTGAGCTAATGGATAAATTGAGATCCATAGTGTGGTTAAGATACCTGAGAATACGCTTAACCAATTGCCAGTGAGACTCCAACGGATTCTGCATAAATTGGCATATATGGTTGACTGCAAATGCGATATTTGGTCGTGTGATGAACACATATTGTAACGAGCCAACAACATGCCTGTATGTAGATGGATCATTGAATGACGATGATGAGTGTTCATATGATTACGACTTGGGCTCCATGGGAGATCGAACTGACTTGTAGGCAAGCATGTTTGTTCGACGTAGGAGATCCGACAAGTATTTCCTTCGAGAGAGAAGTAAGCCACCTTTAGCTTGGATAACTTCGATATCAAGAAAGTATGTCAATGTACCAAGATCGCAGACAACAAAATGGTTGTGAAGATGGTGCACCAAAGAGTTCAGTAGATCATTGTTGGAACTTGTGATAATTAAGTCATCAAAATAAACTAAAACATATATAATGTTAGTGTCATGACGCAGGATAACAATGATGTATCTACTTTGGACGCCACAAAGCGAAAATTGTAGAGTGTCGCATGGAGTTTATGAAACCATGCCCTAGGGGCCTGCTTCAAACCATATAACAATTTGTGAAGATGACATATGTAATCTGAGTGATTAGCATCAATGAAACTTAAGGGTTATTCCATGAATACAGTCTCGAAAAGGTTCTCATGCAGGAAGGCATTACTTATGTCCAACTGCAAAACTTTCCAGTGTGCAGAAACTACAAGAGAAAGGATTGCTCGAATGGTTGTAGGCTTGATCATAGGGCTGAACATCTCAAAATAGTCGACTCATGGCTTATGGTGGAAACCCTTGGCAACCGAACGTGCTTTATGCCGATCCAAAGTCCCATCCGTGTTGAGCTTAGTTTTGAACCATTTGCACCCGACAACCAACATAAATGGATTGCCTGGGACTAGGGTCCATGTCTCGTTTGCAAGGAGTGCAGCTCGGTGACCATGGCCGTTTGCCATTGGGGGAGTTTTTTAGCGGTGGTGAAAGATGTAGGGGTTGGTGGAAGAGAGGGAGGAGAGGTAGCAAGAAGTGCTTTGTGTGGTCGGTGGTCGACTAGTGTACGATAATCAACCAAAGGACGGGGATGAAGGGACATCCGGTGTTGGTGTGATTTAGGATCTACAGGTGCTGACGAGGCAGTAGGTACCGAAGGTGCATTATTGGACTAGGGTATTGCCACCCTTAAGGTGTCGGATGTAGGGGCAGGGGGTTTGGGTCATGTGGTTGGGAGCACCAGGTCGTAAGGATAGAGAGTCAGGGAAGTGTGGGTGCTTGGCCAGGAGGGGTTGAGGACGAGGTAATTATGTCACAAAGGGAAAGATGATTCATCAAATGTGACATGGCGCGCTATGTATATGCGTCCAGTAGAAGTATCAAGACATCGATACCCTTGATGTTGTGCATGATAACCTAATTATACACACTTGGCGGAGTGGTAGGCAAACTTATGAGAGTTATACGGACGGAGTAAGGGAAAAGACGAGTATCTAAAGATACGTAAGAGAGAATAGTTAGGGTTGCGATCAAGCAATAAATGAAATGGGGAAGTGTTAGACGTCGTACAGAATGGTAGTAGATTGATTAGATAAACTTCTGCTTCACTTGTAAAGTGCCAGAACCTTAGAGGGACTAATACGTGTGCCAGTAAAGTGAGAGAGGTTTCAATGATGTGTCGTATCTTTTGCTCGGTAGACCCATTCTGTTCATGAGTATGCAGACATGATTTGCGGTGTACCACAACTAGCAAAGTGTGAGGTGATAATTACTTATTCGGTCATGTTTTCCAGTATATATTCAACATAACTTACATGCATTTCATTATCATAATCATGCATGTTTCCTTTTTATTCATTTTATCTTACTTAATGAGTCAGAATCTACATAATGTATATTCTCTACGTGGCCAGGGGTTTTGGTTGCATGGTAGAGTGAAGACAAAAGAAAATCGCTAATATAGGAAAAGTAAGATTCGGTCATGATTTTGTCACGGGTTGTGACATTACCCACAGAAAGGACCTAGCTTCGGTCACAGCCGTGATAATTTTGTCATGGGCCGTGACAACATTTGACGATGAAATGTCGCTTCGGTCAAGGTCGTGATTCTCAGATCATGGGTTGTGACGTCCTAAAAGATTGTCGTTCAGTCACGTCCGTGTCGCGGGCGTGACGCACTGAACATGTTCGATCACGATCGTGATTCCCAAATCACGGGTCGTGATGCATATCAATCATTTCACGATTGTTCGGTCAAAGCCGTCATTTCCATATCACGGGCCTTGATGCATATAGGGTCATTACACAACTATTCGGTCACGACCGTGATTCACATATCACGGGCCATGATGCATGGGCGCACATTACATTACGATTCGGTCACGGCCGTGACTTCTCTGTCGTGGATCGTTCGCACATCGCGTATGGAGCAACTTTCAATCACGACCGTGACATTTATGTCACGAGCCATGAAGAAATGCAGGATTTTGTAAATAAAGTGATATTATTGTTGTTTTGGACGGTTCTGATTTTCTATCGAATCCTAGTCTACTCCTGGACGATTTCCATCAAGTCAAGGCCTCTCCATCCGTATAAATAACACCCAAAACCCTAAAGAAAAGAATGTTTGGAGCCTAGGAGAACTTATAAAAGGAAAAGATGAACTATTGCAAGATTTTGGAGGACGATCGTCAAGAACTTAAGGTGTAATTATTTTTTATTAATTTATTTGTAATTATTCCTGTAATATCTTCTTCCACATATACAAAGGATGAACTCTCATGTTATAATCTAAAGTTATTTATTCTTGGAGAATTTTTCATGTAAAAAAAAGAAATTGAGAACACTAATTTTTTTTAATATCAATTTCAATTATTTTTCAATCTCATACGCATGCTTTGTTAGGCTTCTATGTAATGCTTTTCCTTGATTTATGAATGAGTTATCATCTTGGATAAGAATAACCTATTTGTGATTTATTGGATTTCAAAATTGATTTATATTTTTATACATCGCATACCACATTTAGTGTCATCCTGGATAGGAACGTTGGATGTGAGGTCTGTGAAATTGACATCTTGAATAGGAACAATCCTCAATCTAGGTTTTACAGCTTAATGCAATTCAAAACCCTAATAAGAATATTGGTATTCTAGATAGGACCAATTATTTTTACTAGATTTGATTCAGTAAAATCTAATCCTTTTGAAAAAGGATAAAAAAATGAATTTGATTAATTAAAACTTAGATTTTTCTTTACTTTATTCATCCTAATCCAGTGCTGAAGTCATCAAAATTCCGACGGTTCATTGTTAAATTTTTACCATTGTTTTACTCTTTATTTTTACTTTGATAAATAATTAACTCATCAAAATCAATGTACCCCTCTCATTAATGTATTGTGTTAGATATTGGTAGAATAAATTCCTCATGGAATCGACACTCTATTCGCCTTCTTAACTACTTGATATGACTAGTGCACTTGCAAGAGATTTTTCATGTATACTTTGCACGCATCATGGGGACAAAAGCAAGGAACTCACCCCCTCCATCCGATTCAATGAATATAATTTTAGTATTAAAGAAGCGTTCAATAAATGATTGGAAGTGAATGAAACAAGTTGCAACATACGATTTATTAACTAAAGGAAACACCCAAGTGAATTTAGTGAATTCATCAATAAACAAGACAAAGTAACGATGGTCGTCGGACGACGCGACTGGAGCAGGTCCCATATATCACTATGAATCGGTTGGAAGGGGGTTTTGCTTCGGGTCGGTGTCGGAGGGAGATGAATGCGTGATGATTTCCCCATCTTGCAGGAGACACAAATTGTGGGCGACGCTGGTGGACCGAGTTGGTGATGACGAAGGATGTTGTTGAGGACCTGAAGATGCGGATGACCAAGACGCGCGTGCCAAGTTGATGTGGAGGTGCACAGGAACGTTGAGGGCGACAGCTAAGGAGGGGGACTAGCTGCCATTCAGTAGAGGTCATGCTTAGCGTGGCCGAGCAGAAGAATGTGGTGCGCCATTGTGTCCTTGACAAGAAAGAATGTAGGATGAAACTCAAAGTAACAATTATCGTGAGATGAAAATTTATTGATAGAGAGAAGTAACTGTGTAATACGAGGGACGTGGATAATGTGATTAAGAGACAAGGGCATATTAGAGAGGAGATCATGTGGCTAACAAGTAGGTTGTGCAATTTAGGGAATGACACTGGCGTCAGACAGGCTGACAGAGAGGAGACCATGTCGCTGAAAGAAGATCCAAGGTTGTTGAAGATGATGGCATTGAATGTCGGGATTGGCAGAGGGTGACCAGCGGGCAACAACTAGTTCATCAACAATGAACTTTGCATTTTGAAGAAAGGTTGCAACAGGGGTGTCCCTCTTCTTGGTGTTTTGTAGTTGCATTGTCAGCTGGAGTATAAGAGTGTCCGACGATGCGCTAAAAGCCTGATGCAGAGTGGCCCAGACATCCCGAGAGGTGGTGAGACCAACCACATATGGGAGAACTTCCTCGGAGAGAGAGAGAGAGGCGACCAACCAACTGAGAATAGTTTGATCCTTGCGGATCCAATCTCCAAAGGCAGGATTGGGAACCATAGAGTTGGTTCCCGAGCCGCTGACTGCCGGTAGAGTGGCTAAGGGCAAGCAATTGTGCCATTGATGAAGCCTTCAAGGTCGAAGTTTTTAAGAAGAGGAAGAATTTGGATGCACCAGAGGAGGTAGTTTGTAGATGTGAGCTTCAAGGAGAGGTTGTGGTTCACCTGCGAGAAGGATGGCAGGTGCGGGCAAACAATGGAGGATGTAGGAGGGTGGATGAACTCGATGAAGATGTTGCCATGAGAAAAAAAATTCGGTTATGGCTCTGATGCCATATAAACAAATGCAAGAGATATTAGTGAATAGGAAAAATCTTGACTTCATTCATCAGATTGTACATGTTTATATAGGTACATGAGTTGAAGTTATAACAACCAGATAAAAATATAATCACGTTGGTTGTTCATATCAGGTGGTTGTATGCTAGATACATCTCGTGATTAGTGAGTTGTAACTTCTTGATATGGTTGGTTTACAGTTATGATGCCTAGGATTTACTTATATACTAGATTTGTCAAATATTTTAATCTTTTATTACCAAATATAAATATTTATGTATTTATTACATGAGAGGTAAAGGGTCATTTAATATATAAATATGTATGTATGTATGTATGTATGTATGTATGTATGTATGTATGTATGTATGCATTGGTAATTTAATTAATTATCAAAATATATCGAGAGAGGAGTTAAAAAAAGTATACTTCAAAGAAATCAGAAAAATGTTAGAGTTAATATAGTTGAAGTATAGAGCCCATATTTTAGAATATAGATAGAATAAAATTGTTTCCAATTAATATATAAAATAAATTTTAAAACTATATATTGACTCTTAAGTTTCACAAAATGTTTTATAATTTTTTATAGATATTGGTTTTTCATCTACTATGAGATTTTGATATATTTAATGAGAAATAAATTTAAAATAAAGTAAAATTATTTTGTTCATATTAATTTCTCATGATAATTATTAACTTTTCATATTAACTAAAATCATTGAAATCATTAAAATAATTGACTTTTCACCTTCAAAATCTTAAATTATAAGTTTTTGATACAATTAGTGAGTGAAGAAATTCAAAAACTTTAAAAAATTATAAAAAGAATACTCAAATGAGAGAGCTCCTCCATCTTGCTATGATGCCAGGATTTAATTATATATAGATTTCTTTTCCACAAAAAGAGTCATGTGATGGTAGAAATAAAAAAAAATAATATAAATTGAAATTTCTAGAATAAAAAAATGGGTAAATTTTGTGAGAATGCTTAAACTTAAGAACCTGATTAAATTTTAGAATAACATTTTAATAAAAAATAAAAAAAATAAACTAAAGCTTCATTTGAAAAAATTGGATCTTGATAACCCATTTTGTATTTTTAAATCTTCTGATTTTCTTTTTAGTCATATTGTAATAACCAAAATTTTATAAAAAATCAGAATTTAATTAAATAAGTAATATTTTATTAATTGGACTCCTAGTTAAATAAGTAAATAAAGTTGGAGTTGGATTAAAACTGGGAAAACCCTAAGAATACTCTATAAATAGATCATAAGAGAAGAGAAAGTCCTCATAATTTTATTTTCTCCCCAAAGCCCTAGCCATGAGGTTCTCTCCTCTCCCACTTGGTGCATAGGTAAGAATCTTTTCTCTTCCATGATTTTCTCTCTCTCCCTCAATCTCTTCTCTTCTCTCACCCCAGAACTATACCAAACTCATAGGAGAACGTGATGGAGACCAAGGACAATGTAGAGGGTCAAGGGAATACAATTGAATAACGAAGAACAACATTATAGGGTTCGGTATGTAAATAGGCAAATTCCTTTAGATAAATTTGTTCATGTCAAATAAATTGCATGCTAGGATTCATGTTAGTTAATAATTATTGAGATGATGTTTAGAATGTTTAACCCTAGAAATAATTAGATTAAATTCGGCCATAATAATGTTGATACGGTCGTGAATACGAGTTTCACGATCGTGAATCGAAGATAGAATGTGTCTCGGTCACGAGCGTGAAGATTGTCTTCACGACCGTGAGCCTAAGAAGCACGACCTATGAAGATGATCTTCACCCTCATGACGCGGAGAAGGATAAAAAGGATTCGTGGTCACGACCGTGAAGACGAGATTCACGACCATGAACCTAAGATCATGGGCTGTGAGGGTTGGTTCACGCCCGTGAAAGGGAAGAGGAATGAAAGAGGATCACGGTCACGATCGTGAAGATGGCTTCACAATCGTGGATCGAGTCACGGGTCATGAAAGGCGAAGTCACGCCCGTGAAAGAAAATTACACGACCATGAAGGTTTGTTCATGCCCGTGAATGTTAATGTCACGACCATGAAGAGGCTCTTCATGAACCATGAATAATAATGTCATGACCATGAAAATGAGAAGAAGGAAAGGAGGTACATGGTCACGACCGTGAACGTTCACGGGCCATGACATATTAATGAAAAAATTATTTTATGTATGAGAAGTTATTCTAAGTTATTTTAATCTTATAATTATTATTATTATTTTGAAAAGCCTAATCATGATGAATAATGATAGAAGTTTAGGAGTTTAATTTAAAGATTATGAATATTGTTCTATTGAAAATCCTAGATGTTACAATGATAGATTCTTTTCTTATCTACTAAGAATTAATATGTAGACAAGATAAGGGCCAATCATGCTTCGCCTAAATTAAATGATGAAGTCACCATGTATTGTTAAAGTTTGGGAGCGCGATAGTTTTAAAGATAAAATGAGTAGGACAGTTGCCACCCAGTTCCTATTACTTGACTTCTTCCTTTCCCTACAATGAAAGAATTTCTCGAGTATCCTCATTGGTCGTGGTTTGTGCATCCCCACTAACCTATTGACGAGACTTTCAAGACTCATGAGCTAATTTAAAGTCACCAAGCAACACTCAAAGTCATTTCAACTTCATTAATAATATAAGTCAAAGATAATAAAGATAATCACTTGGTCTGAATATTGCATTATCATGTTGCATTAGAAGAACTATGATTATTGATGATTAATTAAAAATGATAATTGATTGATGAAAGATGATGTATGATTGATTGATGAAAAGTAAGATGAATAATGAATATATGATGATGTTGAGTAATTAATGTTTGACCACTAGTCTGAGCTTAGTCCTTATGTAAAGTATATTAATGGTGGTTGATATTGATTATCTGTCATAACTGACTCTTGATGCAAGAAAGTAAAGTTAAATATAATGTAAGTCTGCATATGATGATGAAAGTAAGCAAGTTAAAAGATGATGTAAGATAAGAAATGAATGAAAAAAGTTAAATATTGAAAGAGAAATAATTGATATTTTTGACTTTATAATCATTGACTTATTTATGTGTTTATTTATTATATTATATTTATCTATTGTTGTCTTATATTACTGAATATTATAACTCATGGTGAATGCAAGTGAGTGATCCATATAGGTCATGGCTGGTGATGCATGCGGCGATAAATACTCGTGGTCACTGATATTGCACATGACTTAGTGATCCATGATTTGATGTTTAATGTCTTAGTCTTTTATATTGAGTTGTAATAATTTATCTTGAGACAATTTATTTTCATGTAAGACTTTTGTATTATTTTATTTTATGAAAAGAGTTATAATTTTTTATTATTATTTTCTTATTTATGTTGATTGATTAAAGAGTCAATTTTAAAATCAAATTATAATATGATCTACGCTTAGCATTCTCACGAGAATATTTCACCACTTCTGGACACATACACACACGTCTCTTTTTTTATTATTTATTATTTTTTTATTACTATTTAATGTTACAACTGGAACTTAGATCTAATATATTTATGTTGACTTTAGTATTTTAATTACAATGTTAGAAAATTGTGAAAGAAATTAGTTTTCTTCTGATGAATAACTTAAAATAAAATTTTATTTTATTTTCAAATATTTAACTACTTCTTGACTGAATTAAAAAAAAATCATACAAAAGATTTTACCGTCGTAAAACTGGTGGGGCCCGGACCGCCCGGTACCAACCGCCTTCAACGCCGAGAAAATAAGAGGACCAATTGGTGGGCCCCAAAGTGACAAGGGACAACGATACGACCCCCCATCTTTCGTTCCCTCGCGGGTCATACCTTCCTCCACCACCACCTCCTCCCTCCTCCCACCTCCCACCTCCCTCCATTTCTTTTGTTTTCCACTTCCTTTCCTTCCTCAACTCTTCTCTTCTTCTCTGGTCTTCTTCTTCCTTCCACCTCCTTCTTCCCTTCTTGTTCCAATCCACTTATCAATTCTCGATTCCACTCATACTCAACGATTCTTGATTCCTCAATTCTTGATCCCTCTCTCGGATCTCCGGCCTCAGATCTCGCCGACGGTCGCGGCCTGATCGCGAGTTCACCGGAGGATCTTCGCCATTGGGTGGCATCGGGGGATCCTCCTCCTCCCCCCGATTCTTCCATCGCTTTTGGAGGAGGAGGAGGACGACGACAAAGGGGGAGGAGATGCTGTCGAACCACTTGCAGGACACGATCGGGACAGCGAGGCTCGTCTGGTCGCGCCTGCCGAACTCCGAGGAGGGAGCGGCTGGGGAAGCAGGGGAGGAGATCGAGCTTTCTTCCAGGAGAAACGGCGGCGCCGGCGCCGAGAGCCTCGACTATGAGGTGATCGAAAACTACGCGTACCGAGAAGAGCAGGTGGGCGACGGGGCATCGTTTCTATCCACGTGCTCTTTTCTTTCTCGGGCAATCAACGTTTGAATCGTTTGGCTTTTCCGAGAATTTTGCAGGCGCAGAGGGGAAGGTTTTGGGTGTCCTATTACGTTGTGCTCAAATGGATGTTTGCCCTGCTCATTGGCATCGGTAAGCAATGCAGAATCGTTGCTTACAGTCCTTTTCTGTACAGCATATTTTATATGAAGGACTCTGGTAAAATTCCGGATTGAGAATACTGAAGAATTATACATATAAGAATCTGAGAACCATGGAAAATAACACTTTTCAAATTTTGCACCTGCTTCGAGTTACAGCAAATAAGATCATGAATACTAGTGTAATCATGGGTAAAGCACATGACTGTTGGATAGCTAAATGCGCCACTGTCAGTTATATGTATGTAATTGTGAAGGAGTCAAGAGTTAATGCTATAATTTATGTAATAAAATACTGACTCTGAGGTATCTGACTTGAGATTACAACAACCAAGATTGATTGCTCTTCTTTTATCATGGATAATAAGAAAGAAGATTAATTTGATAAGGGCATGACCCTCATGGATCACATCTCGTCTAGTGCTATTGGCATTGTCTTTTTAATATTCTTAGGTCACTATGTTGTTGAAATTTAGATAGAAAATAGTTAACATTAAGCATAAATAATTTGTTAATTAATCTTACCTAATGTTCTTGTGGGGAATAACTATTACATATTGTGTACTAATAACTTGCCCATGTGATTGCATCTAGATCTTCTTTTACTTTAGAGCAATCAAGTTGAGAACAATTTGTCGAAAGTATTTTAATATGCTAATCCTCAAATTAGATTAGTCAATGGCTACTAGCCTTCTGGATACAGGATGAACAACTGAAAAGGAAGCAATTCTTGATGTAGATCTATTAAGTTAACATACTTGTAAACCCTAATTAAACTATCCTCTTAATTCCTAATTAAGTTATCCATTATGAAATAATCTGTGAATAATATTCATTCATCAAAGCTGGCTTCTAATACAACCATACAAGGGTCTTTATAAAGTTCCAAACACTCTGTTCCAAATAACAATGAAACCTAATAGAAGGAAAACAAATAACTAATCAACAAACCTAAACTATAAGGGCTCATGCTAAAGGCCATTAACTAAAGGGCCGAAGGCCCATAAGCTAATGTGTCTGATGTCACTTTTGCTCGTACACTTCTATTAATATTTTAGTGCTCAACTTTAATGAGAAATGAAAAAATGCCAGAGTAATATGTTGTAACACTATTCTTCAAAGAGATATGTTGCACGACTAAGAGTGTAAAGTGTAGGAATTATGTGCCAGAAATGAGGTGGCTATCTTCCTTAAAGGGACAAATGAAGCCCATGCAAAGTGAACAGCTGATTTGTATTTTCCTTTCCTGTGGTTTTTCTTCTAGATAAATTTTTGTGGCTTTTCTTCTGGATAAATCTTTGTCTTCTTGTTTCTACCATTTGTTGGGGATCTTTTGATAACATCACTTTTGTGTTTGTCATAACTCATAAACTCCTGCAAACTATTCTTTTCTTTGTTTTGCAGCATGATGCTTTTACTAGAGAGAATAATTGATTATTTTAATTATCTCAGGCACTGGATTTGCTGCTGTCTTCATTAATTTGGCTGTTGAAAACTTTTCTGGATGGAAATACGCAGCAACGTTCTCCATAGTGCAACATTCATACTTTGCTGGATTCATTGTGTACATAATTTTTAATTTGGGTCTGGTATTTTCTTCTGCATTTATCATCACAAGGTTTGCTCCAGCAGCAGCAGGTTCTGGTATCCCAGAGATCAAGGGTTACTTAAATGGTAATGAATACTTAATTGGTAAACATAATTTTATATGTATTTAACTTCGAGAATCAGGATTCTGAGAGCTTGGTTATTATGCAGGAGTTGATACCCCTGGAATCCTTCTCTTTCGAACATTGATTGGCAAGGTCTGCCTCTTGTTTGTCTGTTAGTAAACAGTTGGGTTGAGGAGCTAAATAGTTTTCATTGCAGATATTTGGAAGTATTGGCTCTGTTGGAGGTGGACTAGCTTTAGGAAAAGAAGGCCCTCTTGTTCATACCGGCGCCTGTATTGCTTCCTTACTTGGACAAGTATGCACTTGCTGATTTAATGTATAAATGATCTTCAATAAAACATTTTAACCGGGAAACTTGCTTTGTAGGAACTTTTTTATGAGTTTTTTCTTACACTTGTTTCCTCTGAGGTATTCTGTATGTTGTGCAATCTATAAACCTCTGAGGACATAACACTAATCTAGTCATCCTCTCCTGTTGAGGTTACCATGTTATTTTGTTAAATGGATAGATATTGATCAAGTACAAATACTTGCGAACTCTAATTCATTTATAAGATACACCTATTTCCAGTTAATTCAGCGAGTCATAAATCATGTACTCTTACTTTTGCTAATTTATGCTATATGATGGTATCGATGAAATGCTTTCAAGTACATGTCATGGTTGGAATTTGTTTCAACTGAGAAAACGAGTTCTTCCAATCATGAAGATTTTGTCCAAGAAATCTGTATGTCTAGAGAAAAAAAACAATCAAATGATCTAGATTAGTCATTCCAGCTGATAGAATAATAGAAATCATCCACACGAGCAGATGCTGGTCCTGGGATTCTGTCTACTGATTCCAGTTACAAATGTTATTAGCATTTTTATTGCAATTGAGAATGACCTGACTAGAATATATTGGTTTGCATATGTCAGCAATAACCAGTAGGTATGTTTTCTATTCGCTCAGCGTACATGATTGTTTTGGTATTTTTCTGATCAGATGCCATCAGAGTTGAACATTGATTCAACACTTAATTCCCTACTAGGTTGCTTAATGACTTTAATGAATATATGTGCACTGTGTGTAGAGTGAGCACATCGAAACAATGAATGGGGTACACTCTGTGTGCAACACCATGCTTTGTAAACATTGCACAATATATTTGTTGATCCCTTGTTTATTATGGTTATTCAGGTATCTCATTGCAGATCGTACTCTTTTATTTATAGTGTTAACAAATCTCTTCTGTCCTTTGTTGTGGCATTGCTTACATGTATATGCGGATAAATGTTTTAAAAGGTTTAAATAGATACTTGATGCTGGAAATCATATGCTAAATTTTGCTAACAAACTTGAGACCTATTTCAATTGTTCCTCTTATTGCTGAGGAATTTGGTCCATGATAGTATAGGTATGCATTACTTTTGTTACACTCTTTGGAAAATTTAATTATCAAATGCACCAAAATGTAATGTCAATACTTCCTTAATGCAACCTTATTTTGCATCAACGTTTGAACGGTTGCTTTCTAACTGCTGGTCACTTTCTCCGCTTCATCTGGAAGATTGTGTATATTGTAATTTTGTAACAGACTTTCTCTTGAAATCATTTTCATCTTTGTTAGTTCACGTATTTTTCCTTGTGCTACACAAATCCTACAGTAAATAAACATCATATTTATCATGTCGTTTTTCAGGGTGGATCAACAAAGTACCATCTTAGTTCAAGGTGGTTACGTGTCTTTGAGAGTGATCGAGATCGACGAGACCTTGTATGTTATAAATGCCGTTTCTCCATACCTTGGTCCTTTTGTTATGCTTTATCTGGAAATCTGTTAATTAGTTGACTCTTTTTGTTTCTTACATCAGTATATTGAAGTCTCCTCTTTTCCTTTTTATTTTTCTTCTTTGTTAAACGTCAAGACTTTCCAGTTGTTCGGCATTTTTATGATCATTTGATCTAATAAAACAACCTTCTAGTTGATGTTATCAATATTGAGAGTCTAAGAATTCATTTTTGTCCCAGATTCGTATTCAAAAGTCGCATTGTAAAGACAGAGTTTATGTCCCAAGTAATTTTGATTATTTTATAATGCATAAATATATCCTAACCTCTAGGTAAAGATTCATATTCAAAAGTCGCATTGTAAAGACATAGAGTTTATGTCCCAAGTAATTTTGATTAGTTTATAATGCATAAATATATCCTGACCTCTAGGTAAAGATTCATATTCAGAAGTCGCATTGTAAAGACATAGAGTTTATGTCCCAAGTAATTTTGATTATTTTATAATGCATAAATGTATCCTAACCTCTAGGTAAAGTTATATAGCTGAATAAAAAAGAACATGAGTCTGCCTTCTTGTTTCTCACTTTATTTGGCATAAAAAATGCAGACAAATGAAAAGAAGAAAGCTGCATATTTTTTTGTCATCAATGTGTTTTATCTGTAATCTTAAGCATGACATACTTTTAGTGTTTTCGTGATATAAGTTTCTGATGACAGCAGCCGCATGAAATGCACGTGAGCAGTTGAGATTTTTATATACAAGAGATATCACAAAGGAATGGAGGCCAAACACAATGCAATCAGTTCACTGGATTCTCGAGTCAACAACAAATATCAAGTTTAACACCAATAAAGTTCAACCATAAAAATAACGCGTATCATGCTCCAAAGTTCTTACTCCATAGTGTACAGACTCCACATATATTATCATAGTACATGCAAATAAATCTACAAATGAAAGTACATGCAAATAAAATCATAAACTCTCAAAGGTCAAACTGAAGGGTCAAACATCACACATGATACATCAGTTCCAATTTCTAAAAAAAAAATCAGGTTTAATTGCATTCAACTGCCATAATTAATCAATTCCATCTCCATCACATGATATGTGAGCAAACTTAATCCTATTCATCTTCACAATCATAATCATCATCAAATTGGATGTTTAGACCATCATTAGCTTCCAAGGGTGTTGAGTTCTCAACAGCATTCTCCACGTCAAGCACATTTAGCTCACCTTTATCTTCACTTAGTTGATGAAAACCTATCCACATACGGTTTGCTTCATTAGGTTCATCTTGCAACCATTCATCACATCACAAAGATCAATGTCAAATGAAACAGGCTCCTTCTTTGTTTGCCTTTATTTATCAATTTCAAGTTGCGCATCACATAGATCAAGTCATTCATCTTTTGGTGGCGCAAGCGATTTCTTTTTTTTATAAACCTATAAAATAGTTGACAAAATATGAGAACCATGAAATCATTTATCATATTATATTAATAATTGAGATTTAAAAGCCTTGAGTTAGCCTTACTATTTCAAAAGCACAACAATTGTGTTTGCATCCAGACGAGCTTCGGGTTAAGCTTAGCACCTTGAGAGCAAATTGTTGTAGCTCGAGACAATGATCTCCATCAGAGCTCCATTTTGCTGGAGGTTTTTCCTCCCTTGTCATAATTGTCTCCTCAATACTAAATAAACTTTTGTAGAAGGTAAAGGATGAGAGATGACCGCTCTCAGCCATTTTTATTCATAACTAATAAATTACAGCACAAGATACAATTAGGATTTTCCACACCTTATCTGCCACCAATCTTTCGCACTAAATAAACCTTTTGCATCATGAAAAACATCCATTTGTAAATCTATTTTGTCCTTTCCTCTTTATCTGGCACCAATCTTTTAAGACAATCATAAAATGCAATTTTGATTTCATGGTTGACTTCAAAATCAGGAACATAATGATATCGAGGATTTGAACAGTAGGAAGTTAGATGAAAGGGTTGAATAAGTTGGTTGTCCAGTCTCTTCTCAATTATTTTCAATATTGGCTCATACCTAGAAAAACACAATTAGTGTTTAATTAGAAGATAGAATTTATAAATAAATTGAACAAAAGATAAAGAGAATATTAACTTAGGATAAAAATATTACCTTTTTTAACATTGCTAAGATCAGTTTTGATGCTTTATTTTGCATAAGACAAATCCTTATAGATGAACCCCATAGCTGGTATGTTTCCTGAATCCACAAATCGAAGAACTTTGACATGTGGAATAGTTGCTTTCAAACAAGTAGTAACATTCTTCCAAAAATTGACTATCCATCACAAATTGTTGCATCCTTTTGCCCTCCTGAAGTGAAGCAATATTACTAGATTTCCAGGTAGTAGAAGAAAACATGTTCATCAAAGAACCGTTATGTTCATGGACATCCTAAAGTCAAGTATGAAGTAGCAAAACGAGTTTTAGTAGGCCTAATCAAATCTCTCTTATTTGTGAAGTGGCTCAACATGGTAACATTGAGGGTCCTCAAATATATGAAAGATGTAATCCTTTTAGCCTGTTTTTATGAATTGGAATTTTCTCCTAAAAAATCCTCCAAAATGAAGTCGATGCCCAAGCTCAGCCAGAGGCTTTCCAGGCAGCAATTCAACGCATTCGAACTGATGCTCCAACACATCCCTCTACCTGCCATCCCATTGCATCCTCTCGTAGAGTATTGTGCCATGTCAGACCACTGATAACCCATTTCGAGTCCCTGCTTTTTAGGCTAGTAACTCGAAATGTGAGAGCGTTTCTCAGGGTAGTGTCCATTGTTTGAGAGTGTTTCTCAGGGTAGTGCCCATTGATCTAACACTTCTCAAGAGGAAGCTTTAGCACTTTACAGTGCTCTTGAATTTCATTTTGCAACCATTTCGGCAACTGAAATATCTGCCTTTGACTCTTCCGTGGCTCTATAGCCCGCAGGGAAGATGGAGATTGTCCAGTACCAGTCCGCTTTCAAGTTCAGTATGCCTGTGCTTAGTTCAGTCATTCATCCAGTCTTGCAACCCTTTCTTACCCTACTTGTGCTCATATTTTGTTCGTACACAATCAACGGAGGCCTCCCCGACATATGTTGCAACGTCTTCAATAGCATGCTCACTAAGAGACTGTAAGAAACCTCAGAAATGGTGATTATCCAGCATGGTTCAGAGAGCACTTGTATGTAGTCTGCGCTGGTGGATGGAAGCCCTCGCCGCAAAAAAGAAGTGGCTCTTCCCAAGGCTCTGCCCATCTTTTAGAATCATATTGTTAATCTGGGCCTCCATCTCAAAGACTTGTTCTTCAGTGGGCAGACAACAATGAGCTGTGCAAGGTGTCCAAAATACTCTCTTTTTTCCATCAATAGTTGTCCACTTGCCCTTCAAAAATAGTTGTCCACTTGCTTTAAAATTTGCTCCATTATCAGTCGAATTGTGCCACATAGTCTTCTCCAATCATATCAACCACCTTGTCCAACATCTCAAAAACATTTTCTTTCCTTTTAGAAATCTCTGATGTGTCAGCAGAAGTTAAGAAAACGGTGCCTCTTGGGTTATTCACTAGGAAATTGCAAATACACCTTTTCTTTTTATCCATTTGCGAATCAAATATTATAGAACAACATGTTCTCTTCCTCTCCAATCTATACTCCTCAATGGCCTTCTTTGTATATCCTCTAATTTTTTCTTCAAGTACTTCACTCGTACCTCGTGGTAAGATGGTGACTTGAAACCAGGCATATGCCTAGCAACAATCTCAAATATTTTGATGAATTCAGGATCTTTTACACAATTAAAAGGAATGCCACTTGTGTAAAAAATATTACAAAATTGGTCGCATGCTTCCTCCCTCATATCTTTCCACACAATCTTATTGTGAGTAATTTGGCTAGAACTTCCAATTTGTGAGACACTACTTTTACATAATCCACTTAATATGTCCTTGCTCTTTTGCCCTTGTTCCACTTTAACATCCATTTCAGCAACACCACAATTTTTTCCCACACCATATATTGCCATTTTCTTCCTTTGAGATTGTTCCTCAACTGCAACTAAGGTTACTATTTATCTCCTTAGTGGCAGATATACAAGGCTTTGTATCCTTGCGTCTACAAGCCAGATGATGCTTGAATCGATCAATTCCATCAAATGTTTTACCACTATACTTGCACTTCACTTTTCTTCCATTATTGTTCACATCTATTGCATGTTCCCATCCTATATTGGAGCGATTGCCACTAGCATTCTTTCTCTTTGATTTTCATGTGCCCAAACTTGAAGCAACACTTGCCATTATACTGAATCTGAAAATTAAGCCAAAAATATCCACATTCCACAACAAGACCAAGTAGTAACAACTAACAAGTGCAAGAACATATAAATAAAAGCAAGCAGAAAATTCATTTGACGACACAATTGTGAGTCAAAAAAATAGGGGCGACCACAACAAGAATATATCCAGGGGGTACAATGGCATGACGAGAAGCTTTGTTTGATAAGAAATTGGCTACTTAATGATTAAATAAAAACAGCAGCATCAGTGACATAATTAACTTGCTACTTAATGATTAATCTTGCTATTTGTTAGTGTACATGAAAACAGGGCTGCTTGATTTTATAACTACAAACATCAGGCAGAATTAAACTGGACAACATCAATGGCATGTCAAGACTCGGAACATGATTAAATAGAAAGGAAGAATTAAGCTACAAACATTAAGCTCCTAGGTCAACTTGATTATCAGTCTTAAGACCTAGGATTTTCTAAGGGAAAAGGATGGTTACCAAAAGTGACATCCATTGTATTGAGGCGATGCTGGTTTACATATTCTTGTTACATGTGAATTAAAAGATTAGAATCTAATCCATTCGCCCACTAGTCTCTCGACTATAGCTACAATATTCTCCACATATGGTCCCTCCCCTCGAAATGTGCATCCATTGTGTTGGAGCCACATAGAGCATAGGAAAGTGAATGGTGTTACATGCTTCCTTCTTGGAATGTAAACTTGTATTTCATGTTCTTGACTCGCACGATGCCTGAAAGGCTTCAAAAAATGTTTTTGCCGATTTCATGGTGATCCACCCGCATCCTGCTTTATGCCACACTTCTCTAGCCACCAAATAGTCGAAAAATAGGTGATTGGTATTCTCTTAAAAAGTATTACAAAAGGAGCCCATCGTGCTAGCCTCTTGCACCCATCTTTGAATATAGCATCTCGGTAAACGCCTTCTTCTCAAAATTGACACAAAAAACTTCAATCGTTGTGGGATCTGAAGCTTCCATATCATGTTGCAATCCATTTTCAAATCACTATCCTCTAACCTGTTATCACTTACCAGAATTTTGAAAACTTTCTTGACTGAAAAAATTGAACCCCGAGAGGTTGAGACCATATCCAAGAGTCTATTTGGAAAGGATGAAGAGCTTTGCCTTCAAGTCTTCCCATCAGTAGGAGAAAGTCCTCAAGTCGTTGGTCTGAGAGGTTAGATGCAAATTAAGAAGTCCAAACTCCATTAGGTGTAGATTCCCCGACCAAAAGTTAGCCACCACAACAAACTTCTCGAATGTCGTTGCATATAATCTTGGAAATTGCACGGCTCATTTGATGCCCACGGATCCTCCCAAAATTTAAATCCATGGCCCAACCCTAACGATGCCACAAAAAAGTGGATGAATCCTTGTCATCATCGACACAACACCCCACCAAAAAGATGAAGCTCCTTGTGGGATTATTAGCTAGCTTCCCCAAAATATCGAGTGACGTAGCAAGACGTTATCATAGGCGAACAGATGTCAACATTGCTGCCCATTGTCCGGGGCACCCATTTTGCAAGAAGGGCTTCGTTCTTTGTCTTAGTGGACGAATTCCCAAGCCTCCCTCTAATGTTGGTCTGCAAACTTCATTCCATGAGTTGTGTTATGATGCAACCATAGAAATCTTCTTCTAATAATATCAATATGTCAAATCACTCCATTGGCCATCCTGAACGTCAACATGTAGTAAACTGTAATTGTTGAGAAAATTGATTTGATCAAAATAAGCCAACCACCTCTAGATAATAGTCTCGATTTGTTCAACACGTTCCACAATGGGATTCCAATCTCGGGTGAGGATTCTGCTATCCGAAAGAGGAAGTTCCAAGTATGTGAGCAGCAAGCTACATCTAGCCGTTCGAAGTTCCATAGAGCATCTATGTGGCATCGCCTCATCCATGCCAAAAGGAACAAATGACCGATATCAAGTATTTTATGCATAGTCCCGAGAAGTCGTAAACAATCTTGATGATAATAGAGATCCTTTGTGCCACCTCAATTAATCCTTCTATATGAAAAATAGTATCATCAACATATTGTAATAATGAAACAATGATACCTTGATTTACTATTGCAGAAAATCCAGATAAGAGACCCACTTCACATACTGAGAAAGTGCATGTGGCAAGAGCATCCACGGCTAAAACAAAGAGCTTTGGTGCCAATGGGAAACTCTGTTGGACTCCTCTTTAGGGATTAACTTGTAATTCTGCATATTCCATGAACCATTCATCAATGCGTTTGCAATTAATATCCACATCATAACGAGAATTGGAAAAATAATATTTTTTAGTTAGGCACTTGGCTTTCGTCCTTTACACTCAAAAATTATTTTTTTAGGTAAGGGGTTGATTGAGAACTGACATTGACCTCTTGGTTGAGAATTGCATGTGACTATGGGAGTAACTATAGTAGTTGAAGAGATTAATTCTATCTGTTACAACTATTAAGGTTCCAATGATTTTAAGAGAGATCCTCTTTGTTTCTCTTTTGAGTTTTTGAAAGGTTCATCTCTAGTTCTAGTACCATAAAGACATTTCCATTTTTTATTTCATTGAATTACCAAGGTAGTTTTTGGTTGAAAACAATTTATTTTTTTTGAGGAAAGGTTGCAAACATTTTATCCATGGAACAAGTTATTTTATCAATAGGGGTTATTAATTCATTAATCATACTCATTTTGTGTTTAGATAGAAAGTTTTTCTTATGTCTTATTCCATTGAGTGTTTGGTCGAGTACATAGGAAGATATGATATGTTTTTTACAATGACAAATATGACCATCTTATATCCATGTGAGTGTGTGTCTGTGAGTTGTACACACTATAAAAAAATACCATCATATACAACTATTTATCCTTAAAAATATCACTTAAGAAAAATAAACATGAAAATGCCATGAATTTGTTTGATTCTTACATCGAAAAAAGTTAAATTCTCATTTTTCATATAACATTGATTGTTCATATTTTATTTTTATTTGAAGTAGTGACAAATTTATTAGTATCAGTACCAACATTAATCATAAAAACCAGTTAATCACTAGAATACTAGTTGAAAACCTCTCAAGGGAAAACAATGCTTTGTTCACAATTGTGATTCATATTCAGTTTATTGAAAGGTTGTGAGTTTGTTTTCTGACCTAGCCTCTCCGTCTCCGGCAGTCCCTGCCGGCGGCGCCACACTCCGCCTCCGACAACCCCTGCCGGCGGCGCCACACTCCGTCTCCGGCAATCCCTGCCGGTGGCGCCACACTCCGTCTTCGGCAAGCCCTGCCAGCGGCGCCACCTCAGAACGCAGCAGTGCCAGCTTCGGTAAGGATGCGCCGTAGGTCGCGAGCCATTGGGGAGGGCTGGTTCACGTATTCGCCAGATC
>LTAE01000593.1:0-23377 GCA_001647135.1 Pontederia paniculata
GGACGACCTCTGACAACTCCATCGGTTGTCCGCCAATCCTGTGGTCGTCCGATCCTCACCCTGCATGAGCTCAGACAAATTCATGGGCGCCCACTTGTCTTCTCTCCAAGACTTCGGACGCCCTTTATCTTCATCTGATATCAATCGGTCGCCCGCACTCAACTTGCGGTCGACCACTCATCCGCCTGCCTTCTACTTCGGTCGTCCACTGTCTCCATCGTGAGCCCTCTGGACGTCCATTCTCAGCCTTGGCAGTCCACTGGTCGTCCACTCTTCATCCTCGGGTGACCTCTCCTATGCTTAACCAAGACTCCTTCTTCGGCTAAGTCTTTACCGGGCGTCCATTTCTTCTTGGACCGCCCATTCCTTAAACCTTTGGTCGTAAGGGTGTTTCCTTCGGTCGTCCATTTCTCATCATCGGGCGACCTTTCCAGTTAAGCCCTTTGCTCCGGCCGTCCTTCCTTTGTCTTTGGTCGATCGGTCATCCTTTTGCTCCTCTCCATATATATTCCTCCTTTTAATATTGGTCGACCGCTTTTGATATATCTTCCGTATGCACATGTCGTCCATTCCTTCAGCTTTGGTCCACCTATCAACTCTGAACTCGAACACATCCTGTTACAGAAATTAGCTCAACAAGTTTAACAGTATAGTCTAAGTTCCCTTACAAATTTGTGATCATCAAAACACTCTCGGGATCATAGATTCAACATTAACTACTTATATTTTAAACTAAGTATCAGCACCTAAATGCTTATCAACATTAGTGCATATCAGATATTTTTTATCAGCTAAGTCAAACAGGCTCTTAAACTATTAATTTGATCATTGCATGACATTTTATACCATTCAGTTAGTTGGAAGATCATATATTACCGTTGCGTGAGATTAAGGGTAAGTTTGTTTAAACTGATAAAAATATTTGATAAACATTTCAAAGTTTGAAACTTATTTTAAAATAAGGAGCAATGTTAGGATAAAAGTGTTGACAGTAGAATGTTTGTTCAAAGAAAAATTTTGGATAAATTTGTTAATAATATCTTGAATTTTAACTTAATGATTAAACTTATATATGATTTTTTTTGTGTATCATAGTCATTCAAATAATTAGAGATAAAATTGTCCATCCATATGAGATTTTAGGGGGTCTAAAAGAAATTCCTTTGCACAAGTTCCAGGGCGAAACCCCAAAACTTAAATGATTCTAGAGTTTTTATTTTCTAATTTATATTAAAATTCATATATAAATTTTCTAGGATTTGTGTAATCTGATCTTTGTATTATCTACTATTTTTTCACATCAGATAAATAGCACATCACTTGTTGTAGCCTAGTTAATAGTGAATTTTGTAAATCTCGTGTACAATATTCTCTCTCATCTCATATCTCCAACAAAATTTTTATAGGTAATGAAATAAATTTTAATTAAAATATTTACAATAAAACTTTTTTAATATTATATATTTAGTTTAATACAATTAGTATTATTTTTATTGTTCTTCAATTTATTAAAAAATCAAGAGTATTCATAATTTATCATTTTTATGTTCGATGAAAAAAAAACAAAGAGGAGGAAGCATAAAATAAAATAAACGAAAGTAAATAAGAAAGAAAGGTATAAGATAAAATTTTATTCTTTTAAAAAAAACAAATAAGGATAACTATACAATATATTTAGATCAAATCAGATAAAAATACGCAATCCCACAAATTAAGATTCTTTTACTTATAAAGTTGTTACGTCCAATGTCTTTTCCTTTCATGAGATTTTGTGAAACCGAGAGAGAGAGAGAGAGAGAGAGAGAGAGAGAGAGAGAGAGAGAGAGAGAGAGAGATGGGCGTGCGCAGGGAGGAAGACAACGACGGCGACATGGAACGCGGACTCCTCTGCAGTGCCGGAGGAGAAGGCGGCGTCGATGATGGGAAGAAGACTGCTGCTGCTGTGGAGGAAGAAGAAGAATGGGTCGGGTTTTCCAGCCCCGAAGAGGCGTTGGCCAGCGCCCGGAGATACTTCTTTTTAGGGTTCTTGTTTCCACCCTTTATGTGGATCGTCAACGTGTGGAACTTCCGGACAACCCTGACAAACTCCCGGCCGGTCGCTCCTCTCTCCTACGCTCCTGTTTTCCCATGTCAGTCTTTCCTTCTTCCTAAACTTTTTTTCAAGTGTTTTCTTCAACAATTAAGAAAAAAAATGTTAGAGAAAATAAAAGAGAAATCAACTTTGAGTAATAAATTTTATTTAGATAAATATATTTTTATACATGAGTATATATTTTATTAGGTAAGATTAATATAAAATATTTTTTTTACGAGTAAAATATTTGTGCAACGCTTTATATTACAGCACATCTCATCTGATTCCTACTCACATTACATGTATGATCATAGGCTCAATAAACTTATAGAAGAATGTGAGAGAGAACACACTCATTACTCTCTTTTTATATATTTTAATCTGTTAAAAATTAATAATTAAATAAAAATGAAATCTAGAAAATATTAACTTTCATTCTCTGAGTGTATCTAAAATCTTGAGTTTACCTATTGATTTGGAGAAAGATACTATTTTCTTTTGTTGTAATGTTATGTTGCCATCCTGATGCATTTTCCCCCTATTGTGACAATATTCATTTGAGGTGAAAATATTTCAACTCTTTATTTTCCAATAAAATTTTGAAAAAAGGGCCCATTTTTTTTGTATATGATAATTTAAATAGGTTATTAGCTATTTTATCTAAATTATTAAGAGTCCACCTAATTACTTATCACATTGATAATCCAGTGTTTTTCATATTATATTTTAACAAAGAAACATTCAATCAAACACATATGTTTTTTTTTTATATTTGAGAAAAACTAATATTGATTTTTTTAAGATTATTAATATTGATAATATAAAATTCATATATTTCATTTGAACACTCTTTTATATTGTTTTTCGCATTTGTTTATACATGATAAAATATTATTAAAGTTTATTTTTTTAAATAATAAATTTTCTCTAATAATTTAAATTATAATTATATTACTAATATTTATCGACAACATAATGCTATATTACTTTTCTACTTTGTGCTTTTTATAATCAAATTAATTAATAAAATAATAATAATAATTAATTTCCTCTTATTTTTATATAGTTTCTAATACCGTTTTACTTTTGAATTTATTTCTTTTAATTTCATTCACTATTCCATTTTTTTCATTGCATTAATAATAAACTAATAACTAGAAAATATGCAAAATATTTATAGTTTATTATTTTATTTCATAAACTAGCTAATTTATTTAATAATCATTAATGGATTAATGGATGGCCGTCCGACTATCTTGATAATTTTGACTGGCTTGAAAATGATTAAATCTAGGGTTTCGCTAGTTGGAGGGGATTTATAAACATTAGGTAACATACATCAAATAAACTAAAGCATAATTTCAACCCATGGAATCCTGAACCTATGATTGTAACTTTCTTTTAATGTTTTCACGTTGTCTATGTTATGCCATAATAATCTCTATTGAGCTTAGGGGTATTAATGGGTCGGATTTGACCCGATTCGAACCCAAATCCGATCCAACCCGATCGATTTTGTTTGGATTGGGTTGAGTCGGATTGATGATAAAATAGTCATTAAATTCGATCCAACCCGATCTTCATTGGGTCGAATTGGATCGGGTCGGATCATCGGTTTATCCGATTGATTTTTTTCATATATTTTCAATTATTTTTTTATAATACTTAACATTAATTATATTTTAAAAAATGAAGAAACATATTTTTTCAATATTTTTTAATGATTTAAAAGATATAAATTTATAATATAATTTAATTTTAAAGTAATATAAAATTCTTATTAAGAATAAATTAGTTTAAATTTAATAAAAAAATATAAAAGTTCGGGTCATCGGGTTCAAAAAATTGAAACCCGTACCCGACCCGTTGGTGATCGAGTTATGGTCGGGTCGGTTCGGATTCGACCCGACCAACGATCCGATCCGACTCAATTAAGATTGGATCGGTTCGGATCGTGGGGTTCATCGGGTCGATCCGACCCGGTGAACACCCCTAATTGAGCTTCTATTCGTTGTTAATTAAACCAACAGTTGAGTTTGTGAATTGTGAGATGATTCCTTAAAACTTTATATCAAAGAAAGATGTCTAAACTTTGAAAGTGTGCAGGAATTTCAACTTGATAGGTGTTTTTCTGAGACTGACAGAACCCTTATGAACTATGGTTATAACTTTGGTTTAATGTTGTTCACATCATAATGATATCTAATCATCTTCCAAATTCTTGTTCAGTAAACTAACAGTTGTCTTTGAAAAATGATTTAGTGCGACACTGTTATTAAAATTATAGGGTTATTTCCTTTACACCCGTCAAACTTATAGGATTATTTCATTTGCATCTCTCAAACTATAACTTATTTTCGCATCTAATTCCGAATTATAAATTATAATTTTTTATTTCTAAATTTATTCACATTTGACAAAAAGGCCCTTTCATTTGTCATCGTTTAATTTTTTTATTAAATAAAATTTATTTTATTTGTTAAATTATTTTTTTATCCTCAAAAGAGACATCTTCAAGTCGCAACAACATTGCCCTTCTTCTTCGACTTCTCCCCTCCCCCTGCCCTAGTGCCTATGGTCCCTCCCCTCGGATTACGAGCAGAAGGATCTTAAGATTACGTGCAGAGGGTAAAAAATAATTTAATAAATAAAATAATTACATTTAATAGAAAACTTAAGATTACATGCAGAAGGATCTTTTTGTCAAACACAAATACATTTTAAGGATTGAAAATTATAAATTTATAGCATATAATTAGATACGAAAATAAGTTATAATTTGAGAGTCGTAAAAAGAAATAACTCAAAATTATATTTTTTTTTAAGTTCATGCTTTCTTGTCTTTAAGGAATTCTTCCTTTGTTACTACTTTTGCCCTAGTTTTTTTGTGGACTCTGATGCATGCCTTGTTATGCAGATATTTTTTTTTTCAGAAGTAGCATTGTCAGCCTTTACCATGTTTCTCGTCACCTGGATTTTTATTTTAATTGCAAAGCATGATCTACATGCATAGTCCCCCGGACAGGCTAGGGATGACAAGGTGGATGTAAATTTGGATCGAAATCTAGTTGGGTATTCGACTGTTCTAGCAATAATAGAACAGTCTGAATTCAAGTTCATGATTTAGTGTTTAGAATTTAGGATTTTACTTAATGTGTTATGTTCTCTTGGCAAAGAGTCGGATTTTATTAGTTTGTTCATTTAAATTGTAGCTATGAAGTGCTCTTAAAAGTATACTTGGATTTCTTTTTTATATAACTTAGTGCGATTATGAATGGAACTAGGAGAGCATAAGGCACATCTAACTCTGATTAGTGCTTGCATGAATAAAGCTGTTATGAATTATTCTTAGTGGTAATAGCAGTTTTTTTTTCAATTATTCTTACCAAAGAATGAGGAAAGCATTTTCCAACTAATCAGTTACCTGGTAAAGTATGCAAAGTTAACTAATGTACAACTCCATGAGATATCAAAGATGTACATTGGTCATGTACTGAATTATATGTATATATTTCTGTCCTACTATGTGGCAAAGAGAGTCATTCAATCGTTGAATTTAAGATGTACGATTAAAAATAAATATTTTATTTAAAATTTATATTTCATATTATTTTTTTCGATCATAGATTTTAAATTCGACGGTAGAATACATCTTCGTCAAAATCTTTTAAAAAATGTCTAGCATATTCCTTAGCACTGAATATGCTATAGGTTGTTCCTCCTAGACATTTTTTTTTCTTTTTCTCTCGTACACTAAGTTAGAAAATTCACTTAAACATCATTTCAAAAAGACAAGATGTACAATAATCACCTGCAAGTAGATAAAATTTCTACCAACTTTTTCTCTTTCATGCAGTCGATATCTATAAACGATACTAGTCAGGTTCTTCTTCGTTAATATCAAAGCAGGTTATGGCATGAAAGGTCTTACTTTTATATCAACTTTCGGGTTTTTTTTTCTTCGGTCGAGACTCACGCATAATTCGGGACTATTCGCATTTAACTAATCTAGCATTTTGAGAACGCCGCGAAAAAATCATTTCTCTAAACAATTGAGAATTTCGGAAGATCGAACCCGAGCTATTAGCTCCAGTTCTCTCAACTCAGAGCCCAACCAATAACTTTTGACCTTCTTCTTTGAATCTCGAGATTAATGTAGTATGTCTTCTGTCAAGCTCACACACAAGCACTCTCACAACAAGGTCTAACAATGGAGAGTTAAGAGAACTTCGAGATCCCGTTTAATTGCAGAATACAATTTAGAATAAATCATTTTATTTTATTCTATCAAACAATTGATAATTCATAAAAAAAGTGAAAGACAAAATTACTATTAAAAAAAAAGAGTAACCTCGTGAACAAATTTTTTTAATTTCAGATAAAGTATTTCACTAAAAGGCAAGAATAGTTTTATTCTTAACTCAAGTTAAAACGATTAATATAGTATAATAAACTTTATATTGTTTCAATAAATATCCCTCAACCAAAAAAAGGTTTAGAACTTTCTTCATCCCCATTTCTTCTTTTTATAGTGTCTTTGGCATGCAACGGCTATTGGCTTTAGCTCTCTTTATCTAAGGTATGTAATAGCTATTAGTTCAAGAATAATTATCTCACTTTCATGTGGATGTTGGAACTGCTCATCTCCATCTTCACTTAAAAAAATGAGGATAATATTTTTCAATGATAGTTTTGTCTGTCAAATTTAAGGTAAAAAGATGAATTTTGGGATAAAATGAAAAGTGAAGATTTAATTCCAATCTTTTTATTCAATATGTTACGGCGTTATACATCATAGCCTTAATTTTTTAAAGCAATTTCAGCTAAAGTGTAGAACGATTTGTCAATCTTACACTTATTATTTTCATATATAGATATAAAATGATTGAGAGACTTCTTGATATATAATGTTGAACTATTTTCGTATCGTGGATGGAACTAAGATAAAAGATAAGAAGACGTCAAAATATATAAACAAATTATTAAAAATATTATTAATAAAGATAAATTAATAAAAAGTGAACACAAAATTTTAAGACGGTAATCAATCTCATCTACCCACTTAAGCAATTAGATATTTCTACTATATTTTTAGTATTATTTTATTCTAACCAAGATTGTCAAGATCGAAATTTTACCTATGATCGAGAGAGGATGGTAAAATCGAAGATCGTCAGATCGAATCGAGAATCGTAAAATTTTATCTATCTATATATAATATTTTTTAAAATAAATTTATACTAAAATGTACATATATCAAATGATTTGTTAAACATATCTTAATAATTTTTGTACAGTTCTTATTAATTTTTAGCACTTTAAAAACTTTATATATTAAAGTTCTATAAATATAATGTAATATATTATGACAATAATTAATATTTTATAAAGAAATACATACATACATATATATAACTATTAAAAAGATATATATATCCAATCATTTTTTTAGTATTCTTAAATAATTTTATCATTTATTATTTTTCCACTTTTTTATGCTTTAAAAATAAAATTTTAAATTATAATGTGATAGATTATCATTATAGTATTTATTTCTTTAAAACAAAGTATGAAAAAAGAAAGAAAAAAATATTTAAACTAATATAATAGGATTTTAAGATCCCTACTGATCTTGATTTTATATTTTACGAATTTGATCATTTAATTAAGATTGAAATCGACGACCTATGATAGGTACGATCAAACTATATTTGTAATTATCTTTTATTCTTAGTTTGATATATAAACTCCATGAACATCAATTACAGAATTTAATCTATTATTCAGATGGATGTCAAATTGTCAACATTCTGAGTTTTTCTTTTATTTCTGTTAACACGGATCTCACTTTTTTACATCAATTTGTTTGCTCGATATCTTCAAAATTATTATTTCAGGAAAAGATAACGTGCAGGTGAAATAAAATGGTGTTTCACATGTCACCGAATGTAATAACTTATTTCTTACATGATTTAATTTTAAAAAGTTATGATAATATATGTTGAACAAATATGTTTCACATACTCTTTTTCATTTTAAAAAACACCAAACGAATAAAAGCTCCATTAATTCCACAAAAAATAGCTCCTGATAAAAAAGAGACTCAATTTAGAAAATTATTTTGCAATATTTAATTATCTTAAAGAAAATAGATAAAGTAATAAATTAGTTTTTCTAAACGAGACACAATATTTCCCCAAATTCCTTTTAAAATTTTGATTAATGAAATTCACTTTTTGTTGATTTAAAACACTATATCATTGAAAATAAAAAAAAAGTTAATTTTTTGGTTTAAGTGGGTCAAATTAACTTATCGGTCTTCATTGAAACTTATTGTTTATTTAGGCCGAGAATAAGGATAATGAAATTAGCTAAACTTACTCTTCCTTTATTCATGTGAAAAGAATAAGAGTGAAATATTTATATATTATACTTATGATGTGTTTGAATTGATTATTTAGTATGCCAATGATTAAAATTAATAATATATATTTGGTGGCATGAGAATATAATTTTTTTTTAAATATTTTTTATTAAATATTATTAAGTATTTGTTGAAATTATTAATTATACTTAGTTAATATGATTCTAGTTATTGAGAGAAATATTTTTTAAATAATGATGACAAATTTTAATTATATAAATTAATACATTTCTAGTAACACATAACTAGTCTTTATTTTATTTATAATAAAATATTAAGTATCAATAATTATGATATTAGAATAATTAATAGTACTTGCAAAGACTAGTTAATCTTTCCTCCATTCTATTTTTAATAATATATATCACCTAATAATTATGATAATATAATAATTAATTAAGTACCTAAAATTATAATATTATATTTTAATTATTATTTATGCACAATGTTACAC
Source organism: Pontederia paniculata (assembly GCA_001647135.1). Lineage (NCBI taxonomy): Eukaryota > Viridiplantae > Streptophyta > Magnoliopsida > Commelinales > Pontederiaceae > Pontederia > Pontederia paniculata. The sequence goes on from LTAE01000593.1 coordinate 8,953, forward strand.
TTTTGTGCAAAATATAACAAATGTTAAAATCCTAATTACTTATAATTGACCATATATTTATTAATATAAAATATTTTAATAAAGCAAGTTAAAAAAATAAAAAAAATAGAGGACCAAAATAAAGAACGATTTATTCTTATTTTAAGATAAAAAAAAGTTAGTGGTTTCATAACAAATTAATAGAATAAGATTGTTCTTGAACAAACAATGTTAAAATAAACAAATTGTTCAACAGGACATTAATAAATAAAAAAAAGTAAAATTTTAAACAAACGGGCAAAAAAAAAACCAACGCAATAACACTTTTACCGACCCGGTTCTTTTCCTATAAATGCAAGTAACACCGCAAGCCAAATATAAACCAAACCCAATCAAATCGCTTCTACTTCTACCACAATTTAATCTCTCGTAATTTTTACCCTCGTTCTCCACTTCTCCGGCCCGCGGAGCTCCGGCGAGCGGCGGCGCAACCGCAAACCCTCGGCGGGTGACCTTTCGTTTCCAATGGACTCGTACTCCGCCCACAAGTCCTCCGAGGAATCCGCCGAACACGAGGACGACGACGCCGCCCCCGCCGCCGCCACCCCCTACTTCGATGTCTACGGCCCTGATGTACGTGTGCTTCTTCTTCGTTTTCTTTTCCCCCAATTTCGAGAATTTTTTTGTAAGCCTCAAATAAGAACTAGGGATTTGGTTCTCTCCTTCTGTGAATGCCTCGTGTAGGAATACGAGACGTAGAATACATACTTGTAGAAAATAGTGACAACGACTTGGAGCCTTTTAATTCCACCTTTAACTTGGTTGCAGAGAAAATTTAAACTTGCATCGCCTTTCCCCTGATTCATGCATGCCACAACCCTTTTGCATCATGAAGAGATGCAAATTTCAGAGCTTGTAATGAGAATAAACTTAGTTGAATTGGGGTACGAACTATGAGGTGATATGATTTTGTTGAGATGCAACTTTGTAAGATTCTTTTAGAACTTGTGAGCTGATATTGTATGAAGTTTCTGTTTCAGAAATATAATTGTCTTAAATGTTGACAATGACTGTGCCTAACAACATGAACTATTTCTTTTATCCTCAAACTTTGATTTCATATGTTGACAAGATTTTTTGGTGAGAGGATTGTATCTATGCCCATTGCACACAAATTTCTCTTTTTGTGCACTTCTTCACTTAAAAGTTGTTATGTTTTTAAGGATTTATGGCATCAGTTTGTTCAACGCAGGGGAAGGCTGATGTTATCTTTAAAGAATCTTCCTCCAGTTCAGCTTTAAGTCTACAGGTTTGTCTCATTTCTGCATCTGATAAATGTCTTTTTGTGATACATTTAATGTTTTAGTTCCTATGAAACAGGATGTACAAGGACTTGTGACATGGGTTATCGGTGAGGGGGTCATGCCATCTTGGGTTTTCATCAAGGTACAATTCTCATTTCCTTTAAATCTGGAAATTTGTTAACTTTTTAGCATTTTTTTTTGTTTCTAAGTAGTTCTTAAACAGATTACATTCGATATCAGTCTATGTTCTTTTGAAGCTATAGATGGTAATAAGCCATTAACTTTCGACTCATAAAAAATCATGTTATGGGGTATTTTATCTTATACCATGTGTTGTATATTTAACAATTTGACCTATTTTGAAGAGAGGAAAAATGTCTCTTCTCTTCTTTCTGAACTTTTCAACACTCTAAAATTTTCTTTTACATCAGCTACTTTGTACTCCCATTTTAGGCGGTTTTCCAATACTAATCAAATTTTTTTTGAGAATGGAAAGGATGACTACCAGAGGTGTAGCCATCCAAATTTATTAATGTAGAAAAGATGGAGTTATATCAATGTTCATATGTACATAGGAAATCCCCCCTTTCTTAAAAACATACTAATCTCCTGCCCACAAATTGAATAACGTTGCCACATGCAATAAATATAATGTTGTCTGTGTAGCACCTTTCCACTCTGAAAATAACAGCATTTCTTTGAGACCATGTTGCCTGAAGGATAACTGGGGGAAGTACGTGATCGCAAATACTAATAAAATTTTAGTCACAACATTATCGATCCAAAATTGCCAAATAAGAAATTTGATTTGACCCAACTTCACAACTATTGATTTCTTCATCTGTATTAGTCAAACCTTTTCTTTGGTATGCATAAAATTATAAGGGCCTATTCCCTTACATCTTTTATTTTGTTTTCGAACTTCATATTAATAAAACTGGCGCATATCTGACAGATAGATGTGTCTTTATTGTTTTCTTTTTGCTTTAATGTGAATCAAACGGCTAAATTATGGTAAATGCTAGGTATGATTAACCTACTCATGGACCATTTTAATCCAACTGAATGAAGTCATCTAACAACTTTCTTTTCCATGCAAGGGCTTGTATATGGAATGAGAGATCATACATGTAAAGGAGGGTTCACATATACAACATTCATATTTGCCAAATGCTAATGTACAACTTAATACGATTTGAATGAATTTTAACTTTTAGTACTCATTCTTTCCTTTGTCAAAGAAAAGATACTTGCATTAGAAGGTGTTTTCCCATCAGATAAAGGCTTTGTTTGGAAACAAAGTGTTTTATCCCAAACGCTTGGTGCATCAGCACACATGAAATGCTGATCCGCCTCTATTTGCTTCCCAAGCAATGCCAAAGCCAATCTGTCTGATATCTCCTCTGCAACTAACACATGATAATGATAATCACTCGGCGCGGGAGGGAGGACTCAGCACTGGGTTTAGATAGGGAGGGAGGGAGAGCTCAGCAGTGGATTGGAGGACTACTGACATATGCAGTCACTGACAACTGAGGAGAGAGATGGAGGGAGAGCTCAGCAGTGGGTTTGAAGACTACTGATCTTTGCGGTCATTGACAAAGAGCCTAATTACACATAAAGTTGACTCGTCTTCTGGTTTGAAAATATGGTTCCATGTCAAAAATAAAAGCTTCTTTAAAAATCTGATATTCACCCCTCAACTCTTCCTTTGAAGAATGGCAGGATATTTGAAATTTAATGGGGAAAATGTTTTCTTTATAATCCATTGGAATCATAATGGGCATGCATTCTATCTTATGAAAAACATGCATTTTTTTTGCTATAAATGATTACTTTATTTCTCTGATTTTATTTGCCTTTTGGATGCTGATTTGGCTAATGGAAGAATTTAAGCTTGTGTTTCCTCAAGCAAAAACTATGTCACTGTTGTCTAAGTCTTTTCATCGTAGAGTCCTGGTAAATTATTCGTTTGCTTTATGATCATTGTATCATTTAATCAGTGTGCTTATATTAATACTAATGAGTCTCTTTATTGTCCTTAGAACAAGCCACTGATACGTAAAGTCATCCTACTCTATGTTCCGGGACTAGATGCAGCATTGTACATGAAAAACCACAGCCTACTTGCTGGTTTTCAGGAAAGTTGTGGCACCCCTAAGCCAGCTCTAGCTCTGAGGTTGTGTCCAAAAAGTGTTTTATGCCATTTTTAAATATTTTATGTTTACTGTTCGGTGTTCCATTTGTTGATCCCTTGGTACTTAATGAGCTGGCTTTGATTGTATGATATATTATGACTGCAGCAATTCGTAATTGGTCTTTATATATTTTTATGGTAGTTGTGTGCTAGATGAGATGCAAACAGTCGATGCACTTTTAACATGTAGAGTGAAAAGAAAGCGTGAAGAGACTGATTCACAGCCCAAAATGATTCAAGCTTCTGAACAAGGTTAGTGGTGTATGTAACATTATGATGTCTTCCTTGAAGCTGGTTTGATGTTCATCACTTCTTTCTCTATAGGGCAGGACAAGACCTGCAGTTTCTTTTCACCAGTGCTCCATCTTAATTAATGTAAATTCAATATTAGTCCTACAAATGAAAATGAGGGATAATCACAAAAGAAAGAGATGAACACATGCAAATAAACTATTATGCAAGTTCTTGAAAGACAAAACTGTAATGTAGGTTGAAGGAAGTTTGCAATTCACGCTTGACCAACACAAAATCTTAGGAAATACCGCCAGTTTTCCTTGTGACATTAATGCCAGTTTTTCATTGCTGGAATATGGAAAAGATGTTGGAGTGATACTTTTCATTTCAGCTTTAGATTATTCAGATAAAATAAACAATCCAGTATCTTCTCTGCTTAAGAGGTGTCTTGATTCTCGAAAGAAGAGGCATCTTGATGGAGGTGTAGGAAACCAACTTGGCATGTCTTGAACTTGGTTTATGTACAATCTAACGAATCACTCGTCTTGTGAAACTCCCCAAGGTTTCATGGTGGTGGTTCCATCAAATTGTGCTGTATGATTGAATGTTAAAATAATTAGTTTTTTGATGAAGGAATATTTAGATAATTATTTTTAGAACCCCTTATTGTAAGGTAGCTCTTTTTTTTAGGGTAATGGGATTACTAGTTAAGATAGCTCTTTTTATTCATTCAACTTGTAAAGTAATTTTAGCTAGATAATTTTTTAAAAAAAATCATAAGATGATGCTAAAATATTGGAGGTATATGCTCAGGTGTGGGTCGTTTGCTAGTTAAGTATGCCCATGTGGCTATCTTTAAATTATAAAACTTTTTCATCAGGAAAATTAGCCTGTTTGGAGGATCTAAAGAACATCCCATTTCCTATTTCATACTACATACTTTCCAGGAGGGAACTAGAGGAAAATGGATATCAATTCAGTCAGTCAGGTTTGTTTATCTTTCACCCTATATCTTCTCTTAAATTGTTGCTTATTTTTTTTCCATTTTGAAATGCAGATTTTGTTACCACTCTTCCTGCTCCTACGGAGTCTTTGCGGCATCAAATTCTAGCGCTTGACTGCGAGATGGTAAGATTTTCACCCAAATTATAATATTAAAGGCCAAGTTTGGATGGTATCAACTTTAGTTGGTCTGGTATCAGCTTATGCTTATAAAAAGCCGTTCTTTTTAAGTTTATTTAGAAGTTACATCTTATAAGTACCTGGATAATTCTTCTAAAAAAAAAGTACCTGGATAATAGCCCTGTTATAAAGAAATTCTATGTAATGTTATGGTGCCTGAATTCTTAGTTTGATTTTCTTTTGGAAATTCGGTTTGCAATACTTCAGTCTTACCTCTTGCATGGTTTTCTCCCTCAGAAAAAAAACTTCCCTTCTTGGCTTCATCAAGAGACCCGAGCATTTCTGAAACTTCCAAATTCCACAATCAGTCGAGTTGAACTAAAACCAAATGTTGTTTAATCTATGTTTAGTATGATTATGTTTAGATGTAATTAATAAATAATACTTTATACTCATTCAATTAGATCAAGTTTTCAATGGATTGCTACTAAAGTTTTCGTTTTTTTTTGTATAAAGTATAAACCCAACATCTGAAACCCAAGGAACCTTATCTCGTTTTCTTTCGGAGGTGAGATTGTTCCTAAAGTTTTCTTCAGAAATGTCATCAATGCTCATGTGTGTCCTAACAGCTTCTGTTGTTCCCCTTCACAAAAAAAAACTTCTGTTGTTCCCCTATTAGTCCTTTTTTTTGTTGCCATCTTTTTCGACAAGCCTTGAAGTTATGACTAAGCTGCCCCTCAAAAACAATTATGGGTACTTATTCTCTCTCCTTCTTCCTTTAAGCTGTTTCTCTGCATAATCTGCATGGCTTTCTAATGACTTCCACTTCTTGAAGTAACAGTTGTGTCATTGAGTTTTCCATACCAGACGATCTTGACATTCTCCCTGCTGTTAATGTCCATATGTGTATATTAGATTCATAAAGGAGCTTGCTCGCACCTTGAGCTTCACAAATATCTTAATAATAAACCTGACCCCATGATATGACAGCGGGATCAGCAAGGATAAATCTTGAATTTGGTTACTGGAGCCAACTCAGATTTTCCTCTAATTACAAATTGGCACATCCAAATAAGCCATATAACTTTGATGTACCCTATTTTACGAAAGAAAAGGCAGACATTTGAATATGGGAGGATGTTTGCTATTGGAATATTTGTTTTGGCACTAGAAACATAGAAAATGTGATTTTATTATAACGACAAAAGTATGCAGAAAAACTTAAAACCGACATTATGATATCTTTGAGAAACATTGACTTCTGCTAAATGATCACAGTAATGCAGTTAGCTATTGCGTAAAATGTTTCTTGATATAGTAGCTTACAAATTCCTCAAACATAGTTATTATGTCCAAAGTTAATTATTACTGGTTGACTTATGAGTAATATGTATTTCTTTAGCTATTTCCTCTGCAAATTTGAACTTCTTGGAGTCCAACAACTAGATTGACCCTTAAAAAAAAACTACTTTGGTTGCTTGGCTTCTATGTTGATTGCTAATGGGTTTTCTTTCTTTGGCTTTTATTCCGTGGACTTTTGTAACACTGGCAGTGTGTGACTGCGGAAGGTTTTGAGCTCACAAGGATCACATTGGTTGATATTGCAGGCCAGGTTGGTGAATTCTTCTTTGACATTTATTTTGCAGGATAATGACCCTCTTGTTTCCCATCTGAATCTACTCTATCTAAGTTCCAAAGAGTGGTCCTTTGAAAAAAGGTTAAGACGAAAATTTTAGTAACATTCATGTAGCTTTTCATGGGTTTTGGTCCCCTAAAATAACACAGGTTTAAGGAATTGCTGCAGCCTACTTTTATTTGGGGACAATAATTTCTTTGTCAGGGTTACAACTCATCTTCTCCAATACTGATATATGAAGGTTAAAATAACCTCAAGATTGTGTGTATCTATCTCTCCAGTATTAAGCATGAAGTGATCTTTGTTCATGTAACATGTGGAAAGGATATGCTTATTATTATCCACAGTCCATTTTAGCATTTTGGTCCCAGGTAAGGAGGGCAGGAGATCAAGGAGGATTTCCGGTCCTTGCCATCTACATTTTCTTTTTATATTTTGTCTCTTTTGGATTTGATGATTTTGTTTGCATCACTTCTGCAAATATAATATGAAGATGATAGTATATGGGTTGTTACGGCCACTGGAAATTACTAAAAAAGTTGACAATATCTTTCTAACAAAGACATGCTTTATAGTTCAATGGCCATGTGTTGGACATGTTATACGTATTCTTTTATGTTTGTTCTTGTAATATTGATTGATCTCTCCATACTTTGTGAAGTCATATCCTTAATTTCCAAACATTTCTTTTTCGACACATGAATTTCCATATTTTAGCACGAAGTTTTTCAAACATCATTTACTCAACAGGTGGTGCTGGACAAATTAGTTAAACCATTGAACGCTATTGTTGACTACAACACAAGGTTTGTCAACATCATGTGCTCAAGTAGTACTTCACTTCTATTTAGAAAAAAAGTAGTACTTTGTTTCAAATGTGTTCATCTTCTATTATGTTTTGGCTCGATTGCATAGTAAAGGCGAAATAGAATCACAATAAACAACATTGGGTAACGAGATTCATACATTCTATCATAGAGAACTAGCCAAAAATCTTATGCTTTAATATTTTTAGTCATTATTTATATGATAATGAAGGGAGCAATTTATGTTGAAAAATATGTTTGGACAAATTGACTTTTTTTGCAATATCTAATTTTTCCGTATCTTTTTCTTTTCTCATCTCATGAAATAGAATTGATGTGTTCATGAGCTTTATGTCAGTAAAGAATACAAGTGTCGTGCTGGTTAGCATGGTATGGTTGTCATCTGCCAAAAACAGGGTGGCTTGTTCCTTTTTTTTAAGTATGAAGAGTAAAATGTAGTTGAATAAATAAAATTTGAAATAAATGAAAAACATGACAACAAAATGGATGTAAAAAAAGGTCTCTTACCTAACATTACTTTGGAATCTTACTAATATAAAGTGAACAATCTTTAGAACCATCGACCCATTTTAAGGCCATGCAAGCTTAAGAGAGTCCAAAGCAGACTAAAACTGTATCGTTACACTTGGTAACAATGCTGCTCCGCCTGCAAACTTGACCCATAATACTATGATGGACAAACATCTTTGAAGACTCCGAATTTGTATCTGGGGGGTGTTAGGAAGCATCTTAGCAATTTTTTCCTGGCAAAACATGAGGGTTATACTAGGTATTCAAGTATTGTGAGTTAGAGAGAGAGCTCAGAGCAGAAAAATATCATCGAGGATTGTGTTGCTATATGCAATGACATGATGGGATATAATTTCAGAAAGAAGATAAAAGAAAATCAGTTGGGTCAAAACACTTGACATGGTGACATACACATATAAAGGCAAGCATCCTAATCATCATGGTCCATAGTCTTATTTGTTTGTCACTTCATAAGTTATTCTTTAGAAAATGACTTAATAAGTTATTCTTTAGAACTTAACTCATTTGCTTGATTTTTTTATTGAGTTCAATTATATGCCATTCCATTGTTTCACTATTTAGGTACAAGAATTTTCTATTAGTGTTTGGATTTCTAAACTTGATAAGTCTTGTACTTTGCTGTATGAAATTGTGATGTATGAACATGATCATCCAACTTGTGCAGGTTTAGTGGGATTACCCATGAGATGCTTAATGATGTCACAACAACACTAAAGGATATTCAGGTCCGGCAAAGTTGTCTTTCTTTTTCTTACTCATCAGTCAGTATCATAACACACACACACACACACACACAAATATAAATATAAATATAAATATAAATATATATATATATTTAAGGTTCTTCGCGTCAATCTATGTACGTTATACATGTGAGGTAGTTTCCCTTGTTTTGGGGCAGACAGAAGTTTCTACAAACAGAATGAGCTTGGTCAACATTTCTTGATATTAAATTTCTGATTTGTGCAGGAAGAATTCCTAAATATTGTCAACAAAGAAACTATCCTTGTTGGCCATTCTTTGGAGAATGATTTATTGGCACTGAAGGTATCTCATGATTTGATAATTGATACCGCTGTTCTCTACAAGCATCGCTCTGGAGCTCGTAGTAAGATAGCCTTGCGAGTCTTAACAAGGAAATTTCTCTGTCGGCATATCCAAGAGACAGGAAACGGACATGACAGCATTGAGGATGCAAGAGCTGCTTTGGAGCTAGCACTACTGAAGATTAGACATGGTAAGACTTCACGTTCCTTTCCTCTGGGGGCCGACTTTTCATATGGGGTGACAGATAAGAATTTAGGCAATGCAATTCTTAAACGTTTGTGGTCTGTTTCCAACTATAACCACTTATGATATAAGCCCTGAACCGGTTGTTTTTCATTAATGCATGACTGCTGCTAGAGGAATGCCAAGTTCCATTCCTTCCTCGGGATCTTCTTAGTAAAATCAGAGGCATAAAGTCATTATTCTTCACATGCAAGAGTTATGGAAATTAGCACTTACTATTCTTTTTTTTGAAAAAACACTTACTATTCTTATACAAGATGAGTGTGGAGAAGTCGATTTGGTTGGTTCCTATTCCTTTATATTCATATATGCTGTTTGCCTTTTGTGTTGTTTTTCTGCCGGTGCAAGAGCTCCTTTGAATCGGATGATTTTGTTTATCAACCTTCTTCTTTTTAGCTGCGTATAAATTTGGACATAAGCATCGATTGTCGTGTTCTATTTTACGTGGGTCCATTTAATTTGCACTCGTGTTCTTGCCACACTTTGTCAAACTTATAACTAGCACAACTTATGTCTGTCCATTTAATTTGCGCTCGTTCTTGCCACGCTTTGTCAAACTTATAAGTAGCAGAACGTGATCTGGACTGTATTTCCAACTGTTTTAATAATTTTCCTCCACTACATGGGTGCCTGAGAGGGAAGTTTGTATGTTCATGTTCAAGCAGTAAACTCTTATAGATATGTAAAACAAAAGGCTTTTCCAGTCACCTTAAAGGGCTACTTCGACATATATATGTGGATCTATTCTTGATTAGAGAGATCACATAGAGGAGGCTGAGAATTGTGACCTTCTGATCTATAATTTGTATTAATTTCCTCTTTGTGTCCCTGTAGTGTGCTATATATACGTAAATAAATCTGGATGATTTCGCTCTTTAAGCCACCATTTTCATTCTAAAAAAGATATAAGATGCATGGATCTACTATGTGTCGTGTTTTGCTAAGAACCCTTGGAAAATGTTTTTTTGAAGGGCCCCTTGGAAAATGTTTGGAAGAAGTAAAAGTAATAAATAAGAATAAGTTTGTTGCTGATATATGTGTTGCTATGTGGTTAATCATATCAACTCACTAGCAAATGGAACTACATTCTTTTTTGTTAATCTGTACCTAATAATGTAAGCTTCTTAATGAATCAGGACCTGATTTTGGCTCGCCTCCAAACTTAAGACGATTGAAACTGGTTTCTGCTTTACATCAAATTGGCAAAACATGCTCTCTCATTGATGATATTTCCACTGTTAAGAAATATTCTGATGAGACGTGCAATACAATTCCTGTGTCATCAGATGCGGAGGCTCTTTCCAAAGTCATAAAAGAGGTGTTTAATGCAATCTTTCTTAGTACATGTGAAAAAAGGTTATCATATCTTCTAATATGAATGTGTGTTTATTGTTATAGGCAAAGAAAGAGAAGGTAAATTTTATTTGGACTCGATTTTCAGAATTGTTCCACTATTTCAAGAAGCAGGCACAAGACACAAATGAGGTCAAACGCCAAGTCGCAGAGATGGTTTCATTGTTGACGTGCAAGAAAAAATCATCAAAGAAAAATATGAAGTCTTGTAACATAAGCACAGAATTGAAAGATGCTCTGACTGGTGTAAATGATAAGATCCAAAAACTTTATTCCGCACTACCTTCAAATACCTTGTTGATCATTTCTACCGGTCATGGAAATACAGCTATTGTTCAAAGGTGAGTTTGGCTGTTTTAAAGGTGTTGTTGAGTTTCATTTTCGATAAATTTTCTCTTTGTTCAGGCATTCAGGTGTTTTATTGATTCTAAGTGTCGATGCTCTCTAGTTCCCTATGGATAATAGTCACTTATGAGACTTGCACCTTGTGTCTTGACTTGATGCACTCCTATCGTTATGCCATTTTTCTTATCAGAATGGGGCGAACATTGAGGTTAACTGGTCGCTTGGAACTTTATGATGACTAATGATCAAACTATTATTAAAAAAGTTCTTATGCTAGTATATGCATCTTCAAATGTTGCATTTGCTATTTCTGGAGTAATACTACCTCAATGAGATGTTAGAAGTCAAGTATTAATTAAGAAAACCATCCATGAACCCTGATACATGGCATACTACATATCTCAAATAGACATCTAAGATCCTAATGTTATATGATTTGAAAATTTTCAATTGTCAGATATTAGTGCCTTTACTGAATCCTTTCATCTGGTTCAGAGGAGAGGTACTAGGGATAGGCTTCCTAGAATCCAACTATAAAGGATCAAATGGAATATCAAATATAATAGCATACATTAGTTAATGTCATCCATTAGATTGTGATATGCTAATGAAGTATGATTGCTGTTTGTAGATGCACCAAAGAAATGATATTATGTCACTATACATTAAAAGAACTGCATACCTTTTCACCGAAAAGAAAACATTGCATGACAATCTTTATGCTGATTTTATTTTTGCCTAAACAATCTGTACCCTGTAACTCATTATTTTTTTTCCATCGTTATTATGATATGATTTTCTTTATCGTCAATTTGAAGTGCATACTTTTTCTCTTACAAACCTGCTTCTAATGTGATTGGTCGGTTATTTCTTTCTTTACTCGTGATTGATTTTTATTGCTAATGGTTGAAGATTAAGAAGAATGCTGAAGGAGCAATCAGATTCAGCATTGGACCATGACCACGTCTTGAAGGCCTTGCAAGAGCTTCAAGCTCAAGCCGAGGTGGCCCTTTGTTTTGCTCGAGTCAAACAATGATCCATGTTATGTACATACGAAGAAGGTAGGCCCTTATTTTCATGTTTGCTCTTAGCACTTGCCTCTTCTAATCGATTATTCTTCTGCTACTAGAGATTTTTGGAACAGCATGGTGGAAAAGCACGAATCGAAAATGCTAACGATTTGTACAGAAATTCAGAGGTTCCGAGCCTCCGGCAGCTACTTGAAGCGATGAAAGCCTTTTCGGAGATGAAGGTTATATTTATTCAATTTCCCCACTCGAAAAAGAGTAATCAATTTTGTTACGGGTGATGGGGATCATTGTAGGGTATACTGTGTGCTATATTAGATTTGTTGGAGGTTCATTTGCTGACCAAGATTGAAACGGGGGAACCATAATGGAGAAGGAAATATATTCCATGGATTTTAGTCTTGGCCAACAGTAAATGTATTTTGGATTCATTCTTATTCTTGGAGATCAAATCAATACTGTCATTTATATAAAAAAATTCTAAAGGAGAAATGTTCGAATTATCGTCGACTATGATGTTTAATGTGATTCATTTCACTTTGTCCATTTGATGTCCTGCATCTTCGTGGAGCAGTAAAGTTCTTCATGATGGTTTTGCACTGATAGAGTTAATTTAGGTGACAAATAATTTATTTAATAAGATTTTATGTTCGTTTAACTACCGTCTTATTTTTTATTTTTTTATATAGTTTGAATTTAGTACGAATCCGATAATACCAAATAGTTAGAATATCGTAATTTCCAAATTATTTAACCTTCTAATTTTGATGGGTGTGTTGGATAGAAGAGAGAAAAGGAAAGGAAGACAATGACAGGTAAAATTAATTTTATTCTTTTAAATACTTTTTTGTTATTTGAAAGAAGAAATGAGATTAATTTTTCCTTTTCTTCATTATTTTTTTTCACTTCTATCCAAACTCACCTTAGCATCGAGTTTACTCTTAAATTAGCTTAATATACTGCAATTGTTTGTCTGAAAATATATATTTTTCACGATAACATTTTCAATTAAAGAAATTTTTTTTTCATTGATTTCTTTATTGTTAAACACTGAGGAAATTGAAATTTCGATTCCTTTTCTAAGAACAATATTTTTCCAAGAAAAAACACAACTTTTGCGATAGAAATTTAGGTGTTTTTTCTTGGGCAGTTTGGCAGAATAACAACAACTCTCTTTTGCTCCCAAAAAGGAAGAAGTAATGCAGTGGTAGATAAACTATACAACTAAATGAACTAGAAAATGTTCATTTTGTTCATAATTAAACTGGGAAGCATTCCCTTCAATATTTCTTGATGGTTAACATTATATAAAAAAAACTCCAAATAAAAACAAGACAAATAAACCTGAACTATGTATATAATTTCTCACCTACCGTCAAGAAATTTTTTTTTTTCGAGACATAAAAGTACTAAAATTTAGTGCATTAATTCAAGATGTCGTTCCAACCCCTAAGAAATCTATGAAGGGAATCTTCTCCGCTTCGCCGTCGACGTGCTGCGGATTTCTAACTCTGTGATCCGTCCCTGCGTCTGCATGGCCATTGCAGCCGCCGTCTCCTGCAGCGGCGAACGCAATGGAGCGAGGCGTCTCCTTCCTGCAACCAGCGCCATCGCATGCACCGCCGTAATGCTTCCTGTAAGCTGGATGGTAAGAGTGCAGCAGCGGACTGCGGATCTGGGAGCTCTCGAGGACTCCATGGACGTAGTAATCCCTCTCTGCAACCGACGAGAAGGCCCACGGCAGCGGCGAACTCGACGGAGTCGAGTTGCGGACTCTTGCATCCATGGGGCCAACTCGGAACCCGTGCTGGAACTGCTGCGGCGGCTTGCTGTTCAGTCTGCGTCCTTCCTGCAGAGGGTTCGAGGCGAAGAGTAAACTCATGGCGTCCCTATCGTCGTCGGCGTCCGGAAAATTAGGAGGAGGACACGGCCTGCAGGTGAACAGCTGCGTCCGCTCTCTGTGCCGGCGGGCCTTTATGACGTGCCAGTGGTTCTTCACGGCGTTGTCCGTCCGGCCGGGGAAGAGCCGCGCGATGAGCGCCCACTTGTTCCCGTGGGCGCGGTGCGCGGCCAGGAGCCTCTCCTCCTCTTCCTCCGTGAACGGCCTCTTGTTGATCCGTGGATCCAGTTGATTAAACCACCTCAACCTGCAGCTCTTCCCTGTACGTGATCAAAGATATATCTTATAGATCATGCACAACAATTAAGGATTGATCACAGTACAAGATAACATGCAGCTTAGTGCTCATATATGCTGCAACATGCACCTGATCTTCCTTGGAGCTTCTCAGCAATTGAGTTCCAGTTCTGAGGTCCGAACTGCTCCACGAGCTGTCGCAGCTTCTCGTCCTCGCTCGGCCGCCAGTGCCCGCGAGGGCAGCTCCTCGTGTCGTCGGAGCCGGTGGCCGTCGACGATGATCCCATCACTCGGAAATATACACGACTGGCCTTCCTACTCACGTATAAGTATATGTAGTGATATGTGTTCAGGAGGACATGGACACAGCAGAGAGATAGAAGTAGAGAGGAAAATAAAAGGTTGGAGGGGGATGAGTGGAAGAAATGAGCAGGGAGGTGGG
>LTAE01000593.1:23604-61104 GCA_001647135.1 Pontederia paniculata
ATATATATATATATATATATATATACTTTTCAAGTGCATGGTAAATTATGCTGGGTAGTTGGATAGTGTGTGGGTTACTTGATCAGGATTCTAAAGATAATTTGATTTGATTATGATGTAAGCTTTTGAATGTTTCTTTTGTTTTTATGAACATTTTTTTCTCTTCTTTTTGTATATATAAGGGAAGCAAATTGGCAAAAATAGCTTTTACCAACATTATAACATGGACCTCATGGTCATACAACCTAAAGCTATCACCATCTAGAATTGATCATATATATAGCTAGGTATACATGCATATTAGCTAATTAGCTTCCAAGTTTAGTTTTGGTACCACAAAATTCACATGCAGCATAACTCCTCGCAGCATCTCAGCAGTTCAGTGACTGTTAGTCCTTTTTTTTTCTCAGTGCATGGATCTTTAATGAATCTTATTTGGGATCGAATAACGACCCCACTAGTATCTTTTTATGAAAAACATGTATGTGTGTGTGTGCTGAGTACACCTGATATTAAAGGAAAAATAGTTTCCTGAATCCTTTATAGAAAAGAAGAATTAATGATTTCCTGAATCAGAATACCACGGAACTAACATACCATATCTAGCACATAGTTTCATTTATGATAGCTCTTGATGTAGTAGACATATTGTGTGATTCTAGAAGATGCTGGCTAGAATTGCACCCACATAAGAATATTAATTAATTGATCAGTAACTGAAAAATACATTCTACAAATCAGGAAATGAGGACATTTGATCATAAGAATCAGTTAACCTGTTAATCTCAGGAAACAGGATAAAAAAAAACACAGGTCATTCTTTTCATAATTAATTAATACCGGCCAAAATGCCGGGGTATGCCTTCCTAAACAGGTTCTTCTCTTCCATTATTAAAGCCCTTGGCACATAGAAGTCATTGGATAATTAATCTCTCTCCTCTAGTGGTAAAAGCTTTACAGCTAACTCGCCCATCTAATTACATTGTCAAACCTTAGTTAATACATATTCCTTCACATCACAGTGCATGCAATTAGCAAGCAGATTACCTCATCTCGATTAACTGTTTCATTAAAAAGAGATGAGACATGCACATGGATCCTCGTCAATTATATAATTAAGTGGTCAACAACCACAGAAGCTACTAGGTAACAAGATCTCTATTATTACAAACTAAATATATATTTATTGGTAATTAAGTTTGATTGATAAAATTAATTAGTAGAACATGTTAAGTTAACTTTCTAAAAAAGTAACGGCGTTTATATTCAAAAAAGTATAAATATTATTATCGATATTTTATATATAAGTACGCTATATATTCTTTTTTTTAAGTAATCAGTTTGTTATCATAGTTAGCTAAGTTAAAAAACATATGATTATAGGCTTAATTTTCTGTGGGTGCAAGGCTTGGCCACCAACTAATCACACCGTCGTTAGCTTCATATAGTCAAAGCAGTTTCGCCCATCAACATGCATGCGATGGAGCACGGGGAGAGGAAATTAATCAGGTTAATCAATACATAATATCGTCATTAGCTGCTAATTTTGATGCAGTCATCCTGGATGCAATAAGATAGACTTATGGCAACGGCCTTCATTAATTTAATTATTTGTGATACCTAATCTGCTTAAGAACACAATATTTAATGCAGACTCGTGAACGTCATAACATTTGTGCTTGAAGATACCATGCAGACACGTCCCCTTTGCCCACTCATTGGCTGATAAAGTATTATAAATGTCACAATATGTGTATGCATAGGGATATGGTGCTTCATATATACAAATAAGAACATTGATATTTTTTTTTCTCAGAGCAACAACGATTAAGTTGAATTATTAAGCTTGGCAACAAATTCTCTGGACGGATCAACCAGCTGTTTAATTATTAACATAAATAAAATTTGTAGTTTTAACTAGATATTAATAACTAAGTTGGAAACCTCGATATATGTACGAAATGTTGACTGAGAAAGATATGCAAAACTTGAAAAAAAAATCAAATTTTAAATGAAAATTTAAAATTCTCTCATAAAAGTTTATCTTTTATATTCCTAAAATTATTTCGTCCATATTTAAAATTTACAATTGAACACATAAAATATTACATTACTTACTTTATTGATTTATTTTAGTTAAAATAAATGAAGACTTTGTTAAATTTGTAGGAATAAAGATCAATAACGAGATAAAACTTAAATAACTACCAAAAAAGAGAGATAAAACTTAATTTATTATTTTATCCTTAAATTAGGTGGTGCATCTTAATTTCTCTATTTCATGAGGGGGATTTCTGTCAGGATCTTCCACCATGCATTTTAGTATCATTTAAGATTGAATGAATCGACAAATTGATTTAAAAGGACAACCTTGTAGATAGTGTCATTTCTTAATGATTTTGTCATCAATATTAAACTCTTCATAACAACTATATGTCAAAAAGATAGATACGAATAATAATAAAAACTTGTCCTAGCAGCTAAAGGAATTAATTGGACATAAGAAGAAGGTTGCATTTGACCATTTTATTGGCATGCAAATTAAAGGTATATATAATATAATTTTCCAACATCTAGCTAGAATTAATTAAGTCGACATTTAATTCTCAATAAAATGTCCAAAAATATACAATTAATTATATATCATACACGTTAATTAATAAATATCATATTAATAGAATTCCGATGATAGAAAAAAAAATAGAATTCCGAGGTCTCAGTTGACGCTTGTACCTAATGAAAAATATAAAACATGAGATTAACGTTACCTTCAAAACATATTAACAAAACCGATCTTAGAATACCTCCAAGGAGCTAGTTAAAATTGTCTTACCCTTTTCTTATGTCATATTATATTATATATACAGACTATCTAATTCGAAGAACTAAATTCATGCTATATGTAATGAAGAAATAGACTTGCACACATGATAAGTTTTGATACTTTTTATCCCATGATCTTATTCAATTTAATTGACCATGCCAAAAGGTAAAAATAGAGAATTCTTAATGCTATACGTATATACATACATCATCCCTTACCTTGATTCGCTTGTTATTGTTGCATACATTCTAAAGAAAGCGAAAAATGCATGCATTTGATTTAAAGTATTTAACTACACGTTATGATACATAAGTACATACATATAGGGGCAATGGTAAAGACAAAGTATCATCAACTACTTTTATTGGATTTGAGTACTAGTTTTACACGCAAATATGTGCAATTAATAAAGCATGTAACTTAGTTTGCTTTCATTATTTAAAACATTGATGAAACTTTTTTGACAAATACGTACACGCATAAAACAAATATTATGATTACTCATAGCTCAAATAAAACTATCACATACACAACTGTCAGTAAAATAAATGCAGAAGGGCTTTGTAGTTTTCTTGTACACACGATTAATTTTGATCTCATGATGGTTACTTCTCCTAAAGAAAGGCTAAGAAAGTTGCAAATTTCCAAAAGTTAACATTGACTTACTTAACTGTTTCAAGCCACCACTATTTCAATCTAGGCAACATTCATTGTCCTATCACATCTGTTGATATTAATTGGAAAACAACCTGAAAATAACAAGCAACCAAATGTGATCTGTCCACAAGAAAACATTCTCCTCCTCTTCTCACCAGTCTCTTGACTTGGTGTTATACCCCCTCAACAACAATCCAAATTTGAGGCTGTATGCCTGATTAATTATTTCCATATCCATAAATTGGCTCCACTATTTCAAGTTAAACAAGAAAGAACTAATTAGTTGCAACTGACTTCCATTTATATATTTTTATTGGAAGCCAGCATACCTACTGTTGTCTGCCTACATATATATGTTCACTTGTGTTTTATGTCCAAGAACAGAACCCATATATTTGTAAACTTTAATTTAGATGCCATTGTTTTAATGTCATTAAGATCATATTGGAGTCATGTATTTTCATTGAAGCATGCCATGTGCATAATTCTACTTGTTGCATTCTCTATATATGCACATCACTGCATGGGAACAATGGCATTTCGTGTCATCAAGTTAATTTAGGTCAGGCAGCTGGTAGTTGAGCTCCAAACATAGTTAGTTAAATATATATCCATAATTCGAAACCATTAATTAGATATAACCTCGATAATTTCATTGAGTAAAAAATGTTTATAATATGAAAAAGAAATAGTGAAACCGTGATATATTATTAAACCATGCATATAGAACGATTATAACACAGATGAAAAAAAGTTGCACAGTATGTGATCATTAACAACACTCGATGCGTCTTTTGTTGTATCATGTAAAGTTTTGGTCCAACTATAATTTGGCATGATATATATGACCAAGCGCATACATGAAGACTCTAACGAGGCTTGAACTTTAACTTAATTAATAGTAAGATCAAATGATTAATTAATATTCCAAATGTTTATGCTGTTTTCAACCCACGATCGTATGAAAAGGAGGCGAAAGAAAAGGAAATCGGTTCAGTTGTCATGGCTCCATCACAGCTAAAATTATATGATCAAATTGAAATTTTTGGCCTTTTGAGAGCTTGCATGTAAATTGACCTTCAAAAAATGATCTAAATTAACATGTTAATGGGGTTGCAGAAATTTTTTAGGTTATCTTGATTCATATTTTTAGTTTTACGTATTTATGTTTTCATTTAATTTATTTTTTTATTTCAGAAGTTATCGTATCTCAACGTCCAATTTATATGTGCTTTTCAGTGAGAAAAGAGTTTGGTAGCTTAAGAGAACATAATTATAATGTTGTAACCTAACTTTCTCATAAATTGAGTATTCTTGATTTGTTATTCTTTATGACAATTCAAAGATAAAAAAAATCTTGAAGGATAATAAATATCCTATGAGATAAATCGTAAGAACATAATCTGATTTATTATGACAAAAATCAATTTTAAGATAGACGGTAAAAAAATATTGAAATCTTAATAATGATGTCAATAATTCACATCCCTCAAAAGAAAATTATACAATAAAAAAAAAGTCTCAAACTTGATTTCGTGATTAAAACACTTTATATTGAATGTAAGTTTACATTTCTAATACAGTGAAGTCATGCACTGTCTTGTAACAAAATAATGCCTTTTATGTTTCATTGATTATGAAGAAATACAAAAAATATTATAGTAATATAATATATGGATATGGAAAAACACAAGCGGGGATAGCTCAGTTGGGAGAGCGTCAGACTGAAGATCTGAAGGTCGCGTGTTCGATCCACGCTCACCGCATTCTTTTTTATTTTACTTTCTTTCCAATTTATTATTTGGAATGGCTTCTAATTTTAATGTCGAAAAAAAATGTTGCCTACTTCAAACTTCCTTTATTAACTTATTTAAAAACAACTACAAATAAAAGAGATCATATTTTTTTTTACAACTAACTAATACATAAAAAAATATCATTGTTCCAAAGCGTATATATAATTGTGATCACACATATATGACTAACAAAAAATATTTTTTAATTAAAATTAAAAATGTAGGTCTAAAATATGTCTAATATTCTTCACTCTATATATAAAGAATATAACGTGATAATAGTTGGACGTGGAACGATCTTGTAATTATTCTATTAAATTCAAATTGTTGATCGATTAAATAAATCATTATTATTATAACATTCTTTTGTACTTACTTTATGCAAAGCAATAGGGGTGTTCACCGGGTCGGATCGACCCGATGAACTCGGATCTGAACCGATCAAATCTCAATTGGATCGGATCGGATCGTTGATCGAATTGGACCCGAACTGACCCGATCATAACCCGATCGCCAATGGGTTAGGTACAAGTCCCAATTTTTCGAACCCGATCAACCCGACCAACTCGATAACTCAAACTTTTATATTTTTTTATTAAATTTGAATCAATTTATTTTTAATAAGAATTTTATATTACTCTAAAATTAGAGTATATTAAAAATTTATCCTTTAAAATCATTATAAATCTTTAAAAAATATATTTTTTTCTTTTTTTGAAATATAATTGATGTTAAATATTATAAAAAATAATTAAAAATATATGAAAAATTTAATCGGATAAACTGATGATCAGACTCGACCAAATGGAGATCGGATTGGATCAGATTCGATGACTAACTTGTTATCAATCCGATCCAACCCAATCCGAACAAAATCAATCGGGTTGAATCGAATTTGGATTCGGATCGGATCAAACTCGACCCATGAACATTCCTATTCCTATTATGCAAGCAAATTACACATTTTATTTAGGAAACATGTAAGCATATTGGAATTTCATTATGACTAGCATTATTAGTTTTGAGTTTAATTTTCTTAATCAAGAGCAACGCTTAGGAGGTTGAAATTTAATTATCGACTTCTTTTAAGCAATTACTTATAAACTTTGCTACTTTATATCAGCCAAATAAAATATGTCTTGACATGAAGTTAAGGAGCAATCTTACGCTTTTCACTTATATTCTAGGAAATTGATATATCCAGAACAGTATCTTAAGATGTTTATATTTACAGGTTGAAGGTAAATAAAAAGAAAAAAAATGAGGAAATTAATATATCCAAAACACTGGATAGAAAAAAAAATGAGAATGCATAGTAAATTATTGTGCATCTCTTTAACCTTAAAATTATCATTAAATTTAATTTGATAGTTTGACATATTTTCTTGAAACAAAGTTGAAAACTTAAAATTAAAATTAAAGTTTATTAATCGGAAAATAGAATTACTTCCTAATTTATCAATGATGTATACCGTGCTATATTCGTGACGACACATCCTCTGAATTTTCTTCGTTTGGTACACGATAATTTATTTGAATTATTAATTGTTTTATTAAATTTTACCAAATTATCATTGACCAATTAATCCAAGTAGCACCCGGGTACAATTTAATAAAATTAGCCCTTCAAATTCTGTTATTTAAAAAAAAATAATGTTATTCGAATATCTCATTGATTAAAATTCTCTATGCTTATATTTTTATTTTGTTTATCATAATAGTGCATCATTAAAATTTAAAAATAACTTCTGAGAGTATTTATGATATTTTTTTTTTCTTTTGACAATATAAATTGTAATTTATGGTACAAATATCTATCAGAACACTATAATATAATATTGTTACTAATAATTTATAAATAGTAATTTATTTTAATGATGATTCAAATTACAATTGGAATGCACCAAAGAGGCAAAGGCATGTTTTGTGTACATTTGACATCTCCAACCGAGTGAAAGATGACAACTTTAGTAATGGGCTTCATGGCGATCTCTGTCGGCGCCGGCGGGAAACCACCTCCGGCGAACCCATACGACGGCAGGCGGTTTCGCTCCGTTGCAGTGTCCCACGTCGCCGCCTCCCTCCTTGGCAAGCCCGACTTTGGCCTCCTCATGTCTGTTTCCCGACCAATCTTCGTATGCTTGTATATAGAAGGAAAAAAAAAGTGATCTTTCTGGTTATGTTACTTGCTTTGCTGATGCCTTGAGAAGAACATGTTGGTTCCTTCACTTGTCGAATGCATGCTCTTATTTTGTCTGGAGAGGAATCTGATCCTTTTCTCTTGATTCTTGCAATGTGGGTCGTTTTGCTTGGTATATGTTTGTTTCTTTGTTTGTTGACGGGTTTCCTTCTTTCTCTGCGTTTTTAGGCCACCAGAGATGGCAAAGACGGCTAGATTCTTGCGCGCAGCGGCGCAATTGACTAAGTTTCGGTATGAGTCTTATGATTGATATAGAAGTCAATTTAGATTTGCCAAATTGTCTCATCTTTGATGTCAAAAGTTCATATCTTCTGGTTATTTTAGTTTCATTGTCGATTCTACTATGTCATCACCTCTCTAATTATAATGTGAATAATGCATAGAAGGAATGGAAGATGAATATAGTTCAATTTGGTTTCGAAAGGATCTTGATGTGTAATTAAGGCAGCTTTTGTTGTTGTTATATTATAAGGATTTTATAACTCTGAAACATGGATGGCAACAAAGGTATGTAATCTCTAAATCAGAAAGATAATTAACTATGAAGCTGTAAACTCAGGCACTTATATAATTCTCGATGAATGAAATGAGCGTAGGCGACCTATTCATAAGATGTGTGATGGTTAACAGAAGCAAAGTATTTTACATTATGAAACACAAAACAAATAGGAGGAAAAATTTGTTGGGGTTGGTGGTCATTTACTACAACCAAGATTTTGTGCACTTAGCATGTACAACTTCCAGTTACCTTGCCTGAATTAGCTATTCATATTTTATCGGCGCACAAATGAAACCTTTGTAGGGTTTTAATTCCCTTTCATTATATATGCTAATAATCTACAATCGTTTTCAGAATACTGATTAATGTCTCAATACGTAATTTCGTAACTTTGTAGTTTTCCTAACTATGCAGATACTGGAGGTGGCATTCTTTGAATGTTCAGGGAACTGTCAAAGATTTGATTGCTGCCGGTTGCTTTCTTGAAGTACCATATGGTTGAAACAAACGTGTCTTAGTTGTTGTCATGCTGGAATTTGCAGCTTGTTCACTGTTTGAGATGATTGAGCTCTCACACTTACACATTTTTTTTATGCTTCACATTGTAAAAGGATCAAGCTTGGCCAAAGAAATGTGGTAAGAAGATCCTCTATGTTGTCCCACATCTTATTATTTTCTTATGCTTTTTTGACTTTTTCAGTTGCTTCAACAACAAACTTTCTGACTAGTATTTTCTTTCTTTAATGTGACAGCAAAGGGCACATGCACGGTAAGCAGGTGATCATCTTGGCATTTGTCTAAATATGTGTTCACTATCTATCACTTAACTGAATCACATTATTTTCTCTACACAAGCTGCAAATTGGAGTAAAGCGATGATACTTTACTTCCATACTTGGAAAACCATAAAAGTCGTGTTTATTATGAATTATGTACAGTCAGTTCTCCACTGGAGACAAGATAATGGAATGAATCATGGCATGTTTATGCATGTCTTCTTGCAGGTGAACCAGCAGAAAAACATGCTGTGAAAATTGCATCTGCCAGAGATGCAATTGGTGATGCTGACTTTTTTCATGTAGCTAGAACTGATGCTCGTGCAACTTCAGGTAAATCTGGTCTACCTGATTCCAGTAATATAATTCAATGCATTTTTTGGAGTTTTAGCTAGCATTAATTGTTTGTTGCATGATCTGCATCATCATATAGCATTAATTGAATGCTGCTATACCATGGTCCATGGAAAATTTGCTTAATAAATGTAAAAGTTTCTTAGTATTTCTCAGCACACTAAATTTGTAATTTGTTTATTTCTCTTTATTTTATAACAGTGATTGTCATGTTGCCTTCAGTCCATAATCGTAATGGATAATTTTCTACAAAACTTGTTATACATCTGACTTGTGTTACCCAACAACTTTCTTCTTGTGGACCATGCTTTTTTAATGTTCTTATTCATCGTGCTACCTTCCCTTGATCTCTTGCACATCAGTCACTATCGGCGATGTTTCTGTATTTTTCACTTTGGTTTAATTTTCCAAAATTCTTATCTATATATATTTGGTGACAGAATCACTGTGATGTACTCTTGTACATTGTGGTTATCTCATGTACGTACCTTGGGCCTGCTTTTCAGATTTTATTTTACCATATTATAGGGTGTTCATAATGTAATTATTCATTAACATGGATTCAGAAGTTCTTGCCAACTTGCTTTACTTCTTTAGACCTAAAAAATTAGTTAGGTTCCATAATTTAGAGGTGCGGAACAGCTCATCCACAGGGCTTAATGTTAATATCAGCATCATCCCTAATTGTTTTGCAGAAGAGAAAAAGCTCATACTGTTTACAATCATGAACTTGATCCAATTATGTTCCACTACAAACTGATTTTGCATGCTCAAAATTCATAGACCACAGAAGATTGGATCATCTAAAATTCAATGCTGACAATTCCTTTTGCTGTGCTTACAGGAGCTGATGCATGTGTTTTGGAGGCCCCGCGGGATGATGATGAACTGATGGAAATTGGTAGATGGACAAACAGTTACAGGGAGTGATGCTCTTGCTTTCCCCTCAAGAGCTCAAAGAAATCGGTTTCCATCTTATTGTGCATCTCCTCACGACCTTTTATGCATCTGCACAGGCACTAATCGACATCCTCAAACTGCTGAATGGAGCTGGAACCACTAAGGATTATCCTCACA
This sequence comes from Pontederia paniculata, assembly GCA_001647135.1. Lineage (NCBI taxonomy): Eukaryota > Viridiplantae > Streptophyta > Magnoliopsida > Commelinales > Pontederiaceae > Pontederia > Pontederia paniculata. The sequence goes on from LTAE01000593.1 coordinate 33,788, forward strand.
TGCTTGCTTCATTTGAGGAGTCAAGTTGATTGGACTGGAGTCTTGGATTGAACTCGAAGCTCGTTAGTCTAAACTGAAAATTCCTGTCGAATCGAACATCCGAAACATCATTTACGTGGACATAAAATGTTAGTAAGCGCCTATCGGCAACCTTGTGACTAAGCATTCTAGGACTGGTTTGGCAGAGTAGACCGTTAAGGTTTGAGCACTATTTTTGTAGTTTCAGTAAAAGAATTATGTGTGCTGTAAACTTCTGTTCTAAGCTTCTTGGATTATTTCCCTTGATATTGGATATTAAATGATTCATAGATCCAAGGGGCATGCATGATACATCAGAATGCAAGAATCTTGTGCACACCTACCAAAACCATTACTAATTTACTATCCACCTGCAGAGTTGTAGATGGTAGGACCCAAGTATGAGGAGAACTGCCCAATGGGACTTGAGGCAATCTCACCTTATCCACGCTCCCACCACAATCCCCTCATTTCCTCCATCATCTGCTCAGTCATCATCTCAAGTCCCAACCAAAATAAATCCTCCTTAATATTTCCCTCTCGTGTCTTATAAGGTAGTTAATACAAACTGCTGTTTCTTTTGACTAAAAAGGGTGTTTTTTTACTTCTTTTTTTGCCTTTTAGCCTTCCAGCAAATAGAGATGGCCGCAATGAACTCCAGTGTGCTGGCGTGCAGCTACGCGCTCTCGGGTGCGTCTGACTCGAACCTGAAGATTGCGTCTGCAGAATCAGTCACATCGAGTTCATCGCCGAAGCAGCTGCCGCTGATCAGAGCTCAGCAGGCTACTCGGATCACTGAAACAAAGGAGGGAGCCAGCCAGGGAAGGAGGGCAGCTGTTCTCGGCCTGGCAGCTGCACTCTTCGCTACCGCCGCCGGCAGCTCATCAGCTAACGCTGGTGTCATCGAGGAGTATCTTGAGAAGAGCAAGGCTAACAAGGTGCAATGTCCACCTTATATTATACGTTAATATGCAAGATGAATTATTAGCTACATGATATTTCTCCAGGAGCTCAATGACAAAAAGAGGCTGGCCACAAGTGGTGCCAACTTTGCTCGTGCATACACCGTGGAGTTTGGTTCATGCAAGTTCCCTGAGAACTTCACTGGCTGTCAAGATCTGGCCAAACAAAAGGTGCAACATTCTCAAAACATTCTTAATTTCGTATTAGTTAAGATCATACTTGTAGAGTTCTTTTATTTTCACAATCTGAATTTGTAATCATTCTTATTATGCTATTGTTTGTATTTAATACAGAAAGTGCCATTCATATCTGATGACATAGCACTAGAGTGCGAGGGCAAGGACAAGTACAAGTGTGGATCCAATGTCTTCTGGAAATGGTGAAGACAACAATGCCTGCTCTCCTCACTTTGTGCATGCAGTCATTTCTCTGAACAAACCTCTGGATTAATGTATTATTCTCTTTACCTAATAGATATAACTTGGAAGCTTAAACTACAATTGGAGTTTGAATACCCAATTAAGTAGATGTCTTTTGATAACACCCATTAGATAATTGTCTTTATAGAACTATTAACCACAATTAGGTGTAAGTCATCAGCATCTGGCATTCTGAGGGTTGCTTTGACTACATTGTCTGAACCAGTGTACTACAAACATCTTGTAGTTCCATGCGAGACGATCAAAAGTTTGGATCCTTTCAAGCATAAACCTTATAATATCATCACGCCAATTAACAATACCGTCGTGATGTGAAATTAAGTAACAACGGAGACCTCAAGGTTCTTTGGAAAACAAACTGATATCGTTCATAAGCTTTGAGAAAACTGAACCTTGTTTATCAAATATGGCAGCACCGTGTGATGCAACAGGTATTTATCAGAATAATGGAGCACTTTTCTGATTTCAATATAAAAAATTCATTACTTGTTTCATGAATGATTTTCTGTACATTTGTTGTAACTCCTAGATATCCTACCTGTGTTTCTACTCAAGAAAGAGAGGAAAAGATCACTGAGCACAAATCTACCATTTCTCTATATCATATCAGATGGCACTTGTAACATTTAGAAGCCTTTGGAGCTTGAGGATGAACCTCTAGTTCTACGTTGTCGGCAGGGCAGAGGAGAAACTTCATATGCTTCTCCCATGATGAGATCGCGGTGCCATTTTGTATCAGTTGCTTTTCCAAAAATTCTGACATTCTCAGTCAAATGCCCTCAAACACACTTCCCTCTATGCCTTCAAAAACTGGCCTTTTTTTCTCTGTCCAATCCAATGACACTCATGTAGACATCTTTGATTATTGGAAGAGCCTTTGAGTTCCATCCTTCATCAGGAATGGTCCTTGCTGAATCTTATGGATTGGGGTATCTTGACCTCCATTTTGGCATTAGACACAGTTATATGGTTTCAAGCGCAGGGCAGATGTAGAATCCCAGGGCATGCTAGTCAGCCTCCAGTATGTTGGATATCCGTCCGGACATATGTTGGATTTCCTTCGGACATTTTCACTTCGGGTTCCAACTCCTGAGCGTTGGCGTTGTGCCTGAAACACTCCTGATGACTACTTCATAGCCAGACCGCGCCATGGCCATACCATACTGAATACTGATCCCATCCACTCTTCAGAGCTGCAAGATCATCTCCAATCTCTCTCTCCTTCTCTCTCTTTAGAAAAAAAAATCCATCTCCACTCTCTATGTAACAGTACTCATGCAGACATCGGAGCTTGTGTCTAGCAGAGTTTAACCACTAAAGCTTAGTAATGTGCAACTAGTTTAGATCTCAATTTTTTATGATTTATTTTTTTTATTTTTAACCTCTTATTCATCTCGATCTTACAACTCTTCTCCGATCTTAAGTAAAATCTCAATCTTAACTTGCCCAAACTATGAGATCACACCATATTTAAGTCCGGGAAAGTGAAATGGAGATTTGGGAATTCCAGCATGAAGAAACTAATGAAAATAGGCAGCTGTAACGCCCCGCATGGACTGTTGTAAGTGTTTTGGATCAATGGCATCAGTGACGGTAGAATTAAGCTCGTGCAGCTCCCCCTCCGCCGGCGCCGGCCGCGCTCCGCAGGTAGCCATGACGTCGGGGCGTTCGTCTGGAGCCACGACCATCCTAAGAAGGCCACGGCCCCGAGGAAGAGGAAAAGCGCCGAGGTCATCGTTGGTCCGCGGCTCCGGCGCGCGCCGCCACGTCTTGACAAGGCGGAGACATGGTCGTCTGTTCCGGACGTTCATTTCCCTCTTGCATGCATGCATCCTTGTTTGCTTCCGTGCCTCATCGATGGCTTAATAATTACTTATATGTTGAATTCAAAATGTGCAGCTAATTACTATTGTTTTTTTTTCGATAGGTAATTACTTATTGAGTATATATAAAAGTTAGTTTTTGATGGACAAAAGTTAAAGTTACTACTTCGTAAATTTAACTCATTGAGTAGTGTAAAATGTCTGGATTTGCAAAGCTGATCAAATGTGAGGGAGAAATGGAGAGGTGAAAAGAGCATGAATATTATGAGATATGATCGTTTGAATTAATACTTATTCAGTTGTTCTCATTGTAAGACCTCAGATGATGATGAGAATGAAAGTTAGTTTTACATGGACAAAATACGAAGGTGGTCATGGGCTTATATGTAACATCCTCTTTTACCATTCAAGATGCGTTTTAAATTCGTGCGGGACGCGTTGGAAGAAAAATCGTGAGGGACTAAGTGCCATGCGGAGAAAGGGACTCCGTAGGGGCCACCTCTAGAACCCAAAGCGGACAATATCTGAGGGGTAAAGAGAATGTGCCGTTGTGCAACTCTGATACTACCGAAGACGCATTTTAAATTCGTGCGGGCCACATGGGCCCAAAGCGAATAATATCTTGAATGGAATCGGGGGTGTTACAGAAGGTATCAGAGCCAACCTCGCGTGCTCACTTGAATCATGTGGGTCGACTCAACGAGGACGTTGAGCCCCGAAGGGGGGAAGATTGTAAGACCCCAGATGATGATGAGAATGAAAGTTAGTCCCACATGGACAAAACACGAAGGTGGTCATGGACTTATATGTAGCTATCTCCTTTACTATTCAAGACGCGTTTCAAATTTGTGTGGGCCATTGGGCCCAAAGCAAACAATATCTTGAATGGATCGCGGGGGTGTTACACTCGTGTTATTCAAACATTATTTTAGATTAAATTTGTGAAATTAATGTGCATTAAGGACAACTTAAGTAATATAATATATCAACGGTTCTGATTAAATATCATTTTTAAGATCATTCATTCACCATTTGATTCAAAAGGAAATCTAGGTATGTGGACATCCAAAATTTTCTTCTTTTAAAATATTTTTTAGTTGCATAGCCTAATCACTATTAATATTAATTTGACAGATGCATTTTTTTTTATTTAGATCTATCAGAGTCTAAAATTATTAGCATATTCAGAGAACAAAAAAATAGATCCTGATATTTAATGATGTGATTAAATTTGATTAATTTGTTTGATAAGTTAAAATATTGATAACAATAGTAATTCATTTGATAAGTTAAAACATTAATTATATTTTATTTGAGGACAATGAGCTTGTAACACACTTTACCATAATTTTAATAAGTTTAATGTAGCGTACATACTAGAATAAAAAATCATAATAATTTTTTATAAAATAATTTGATCGTAAAGCATCGATAATTTTTATACAAGTTTGTTATATATTCTTTTTTTTTTATTTTGATTAAAATAATTCTTCCACTAATTAAAAGTGTTTATTATATTATATTGTTTAATTTCGGGCACATACTTCTTTATTTATCATTTTGCATATACACAAAAAGAAAAAAAAAACAAGTGGAGGAAACGGCAAACTGCAAAACCAAACAACCGCCTTAAAATTTGGGGACTTCGATCGATATTTGTGGGAAAAAAAATTTATCACCATGACTGCGTTCGTGTGCAGAGCAGCGTCACCTCCTCTTCATCTCATCCGCTCTCTTCGCCTCAAACCCCACACCAAACTCTCCTCCTCTTCCTCCTCCTCCTCCTCCCTCTCCTTATCTCGCCCCAGCAACTGGAGCAGGAGAGAGCTGCTTCTACTCTCCGTCCCTCTCTCCGCCGCGCTTCTCCTCGCCCCGTCAGACCTCGCCGCCGCCAGGGCCACCGGTGACCCACCCTTCGACCCCGTGACCTCCTCCGAGAAGGCAGCGAGCGCAGACCTCTCCGCCCGCGTCTCTGACGCCATCAGCTTCCTCGACCTAGCCCGCGACCTCCAGGCCAAGGGCGACTTCCCCCAAGCCCTACGCTACTTCACTCTTGTAAGTTGCTATCTTCGTTAAATTCGCGTCACATACGATAATTAACCGGTAAAAAGATCGTATTTTTTATCAAATACTTGCGTGATTGGAGTTTAAATAGGAAAATTATCCATAACATGTCGTCTTCATGTTGGAGCTTCGCTCTTTGGAGTTCTAGATGAAGGCTACTCACAAAAATGGTCATCTTACATGCACATTGTCCATAAAACTTCTGTTCTTTTTTACTGAATCATGACTGGAATTGAGTTTATATGTGGAGAGTATTCATAAAGGTGTCATCTTTTTCACCTAATCTGTGTGATTAGATGCGGCAGCTACCGAAACTGGATGAGGATGGAGTTTAAACACCAAGAATTCCTATTCAAATTTCTAGTTCTTTTGCCTATGTTTTATTCGAATTAGTTTCATAACAAAATTTGATAGATTAAGCAATTCATTTTTCTCAAGGCTAACTAATTCAATCCAATGTATGAAGGATTTCTCATGCAACTTTTTTTTTATCATTTAGACTAATAGATGTTTAGAGTTGTTTGAGCATAATTATCCTGGAGCTATGTATAAATATTCCTGAGAACAATGTCAAATTCTGTATCCATTTAGGTGATTCGAGATTACAAGGACCTCGCTTTCTCAGAATATGCTAGAGTGGGGAGGGCATTGGTGCTGTATGAAATTGGGGACAGAGATGAAGCCATTGCTGAGATGGAGGACGTCTCTATTTCTCTGAAGGGTTATCCAGGTGAATCATTTCTCTCATTTTTTTTTTAGTTGTGCTTTGTCATGATATTACACTGGCTTAAGGATGCGGACTTCAAATTTGCTGATACTTTCCTCTCTTCTATGAATTATTCTTATTGTATTGCAGAGATTCATGCAGCTCTTGCTGCTGCACTATATACAGATAAGCATGCTGCGTTGCTGGCGGAAAATCAGTTCACTATAGCCACTCTTATGGATCCTCATTATACTGATCTTTCATATGTACAAGAAACTAAACATTGGCCTCCAAGTTTGGTCAGTTCACTAAAACAATTCATCACCCTCTCTTAGGGTCAAATAGTCTGTTTATGTTGATATAACTAGTCCATGACTATTGTTACACATTTTGATGCTATATAATTTACACAGTAGTATATATTAGGATATCCATAATGTGGTTATTGTAGATCCTCTGAAACCAATTTTTCCTGCTATCAAGCAGCAGATTGTATCACTGACTCTTCAAAATATACTTCCATATGCATCTGAACATATGCATATTCGTTATCCATTCTGCAATACTGGATGTATTATACTATTTCTTAAGTGGTTGTCATTTGCAAGGAGTGGAGTTTGAGTGGTGGTAATTTATTTTAAAACCTTAGGATTAGGAAATATTATCAAGTACAGAAATTTCAAGTTGTTCTTAATCACATTTCCTCTTCATATGTTTTTGCATTTCTCTGAAGGTAATTGTGTTTTCGCACTTCTTTGCACTTTCTTCTTTGTCTCCTGCAAATATTCTTGTTACAATGCTGCAATTATAAATGGTTTCATTTAGTTCTGCATCAAAACCAAGCATCGTCCTTTAAATCGTGAATCAACTCAGTGAATTCTGGTATGAACATTTTTTTTCCTAATACTAGAAAGTGCACGAGTAACATGACCAAGAACAATCTATGAGGGGTGAGTTCAATTATGGTTGTCAAGATCGTTAGCAAAACGATCATAAGATTGTAAAAGATCTTACAATCTTGTGCAGGATCTCCGATCTTGATCTCAAGAAAAAGATTGTTCAGGAATGCTTGTAAGATCATAGGATGTAGATCCAACAATATGGTGGTTGAAAAATATCTTTTTCTTTTGTAGAAAATTGCAACTTATAACCTAATTATTCGTTAGCCCCTAACTAATATTCTTTTTCTTCCTTGGATGATTGTTGTTCCAAGACCATATTAGTCTTAGGGTGTGTTTAGATTAAGGAGAAAGGAGGATAATGAAGGACAAATTAAAAAAAATATTTGGATAGTATTTTTAAATAAAAGATAAAAAATAACTTTTTTTATCCTAATTGATTATTATTTTTTACTTCAAATTGGATGAACGACGGATAAAAAGTAGTCTCCCCTCTATTACATTTCTTTTTCTTCTCCTTCTCCATCCAAACAGATAGTTCTTGAAGTTTTAAACAATTCTTTATTTCAATATGTAGGGAGGGTAATAATTATTCTTGTTTGAACAGTGATTTTGAAGGAAAACTATTTTTTTTCATAACTAATTAAAAATTGTTTATTTCAAAATTATGGTTGAACGACGAAATAATCATTTCATCTTTTCGGTATATTTGTTTGCAACATTCGATATATTGCTCTATAAAGTATATTTTTTTAAATATTGGATTATATGAAAATTAAGTACTGAAAGTAATACATGTAAAAATGAGATATACATATGTAACTTGATTTGATTGTTGATCTTACCAACTCGTTTTGATATTAGATAAGATTTAAGATTTTGATATTGTCAACGTTGAGTAACATCACAAATACATCTAAATAAATTTTGGCAATATTTTTTATGCTATAATGAAATTCAAAATTAATTTACCATCAATAATATAACCAATAAAATTAGGTATTATAAATTAACCATAAATAAAATATGTTCATGCTCTTTTTGGACTTACAGGTGATCATGTAATTCCAGGGCTTCGAGCATTGATGGCACCCTTTGATCGATTGTGCTTTTGAAATTGGATTATTTTAATCGAAGTTTAAGTGATTTATCATTTGAATCAACTAATTATAGTTTTTTCGGCCTCTTAAAAACTACTTTGAGCTCAATAGTCATCAAATAAAAAAAAATAATAATAGGAGTTACCTAAGCAAGCTGAGTTTAGAGGTGGAATAAACAAATTAGTAATTATGGCCCCATTTGGTTCACATAAAAATATAGATAGATTAAATATTTTTAATCCATCATCTAGTCCTCAAATCTTAATCTATAAAGAATAACTTAGTTTTGGATTTTTTGAGAATACAAAAAGATGTGATCTTGTGTAGTCTAACATTTAATGTTGCATGTGATCTATTGATCAAAGATTCACGACTATAAATAGTTTAATCATTTTTTATTACAATCGTGGATCTTTGATCTAATGATTGATACAAGGGGTCTCAAGTTGTCAATATTTTATTTATATATATCGCATGCTTTATTTTGAAGTATACGAATCAGAATACAAACCTAGGATGAAATTTATTTTTTACACTCTAACTATTGTTATGTCCTCGATTGTTAACAATATGTAATTTCTTCACTTGGTATTTGGTTGTTATAGTTGAACAAATATTCTAAAATTATGTTAAATTTAGTGATTACCACAAACTCATCTTTGTTTATATTATAAACTAAATAAGTAGTAATGAAGTGACAGAGGCTCGGCAAAAATAATGTTTTAATTAATGAATAATAATTTAATTAATAAATAATTATTAGATATTAGAGGATAACAATTTGAATGTGAATTAGAAGTGTTTGATAAATATTGTAGTTGAATTAAATGATAATTATAAAAGAATTTAATATACTTACTAACACTTGATGCTTAGTAGGATGTTGAGCAGTTGATGAATGATAAAATTGATAAATAATCATAAACTTACTAAGTTAATAAAGTTACAGTAAATAATAGAACATGATTTGATTTGCAAAATATTATAAAAGTGGTTAAAAAATTAATAAAGGGTGAAAAAGATTAAGTGTTAAAAGTGATTTATGACTTGATTTGTTAAACTAGAAAAAAGAATGTTAAAAAGAAGCTAAAATTTGAAGAGCATATGATACGGGGATGATGGAAAATAAAGGGCGGGCTGAATCGATTTCCAAAAATAACTAAAATTGTTTCATCTTCCACCGGTGTTAAGTTTAGTTGTCAGGCTTTAGATATGTTAAAAATAATAAAGGGTAAAAGAGCAAGAAAAGAATGTCATTATGATTCTATGAGTGAATATATCCATTAAAAAAACACTTAACAATTGCCTTTATGTTATTTTCCAAAATATAATAACTTATTTTAAAATTCTATATTTTATCAATAAAATATAACCAATTTAAAAGATAAAATTCATCTCTATGTTAATAAAAAATTAGAGTGTTAAATGTTGATTCCTAAAATATCTAAAATTTTTTTCTTCCCTAAAATAGAAAGTACGAGAATATTTTGAAAATAAAATATAAGAATGCTAAATTCTCTATTTATAATTTTATGGGAGTAATTTATAATATTTTGTCATTTAACCTCTAAATTTTATTTTAAAAATATATTTATCAAACATCTCAATTAGGATTCCGAAATAATAATTTTCTTTGACCTATAAAATCGTGCCCTAAGTAGGAACTAAAGAAAAAAAGGGTTGAAGAGATTAAATATTAAAAGAGACATTTAATTTTTATTTTTTTCGTAAAAGTGTTGTCAAGTCATAAAAAATAAAAGGACAAATTAGATAATAGATAAGATGAAATAAATAAAATAAAATATATGCATGATTATTAAAACAAATAAAAAAATGTTAGATCTTAAAAAAAAAATACTGATGGTATTTTGATACTCATATGATGTTTAGAGTTATTAACACTTGACTAATTTAAAATCGAAATAAAGATTAAAATAATATTTTTTTAACTAAATTAATAATTTTAAAGTTCAAATTCGAGACTATTAAATTTTGATTCTTCGATAAAAAAACTAAAATATATATATATATATAATATTAAAATAAATTAATAGAAGTGCTAATTATATATATATATAATAAATTATTAAATATCGTGTATCCACGATTGATGATTTTATTTATATAATAGATTTAATATTTTATGATAGATAAGATAAATAGTTCGATATTAATTAATTAAGTAAATAAGATCTTTATTCTTTTTTATTCAAATAAAAAAAATTACTACGCTAAGTTGGGATTCCTGACAGCTCTCATGGCATGATCCGTTAAACCTCAGCAAACCACAAATTATATAACGACCGGCACGACACGAGAGAGACTTGTGGCGTGGCACAAACTCCAAAGCCGCATCCTTTTTTACGCCGCCCAGCAGTCAAAAAGTCAAAGCCGGACCACGTGGCGACGTGCTACTGGGTCCCATAGACACCGAACCCCGACACGAATTTAGCGTTCGGATCAATCGTCAAATCTTTCATGTTACCCTCTTTTTTCTCTTTCCCGAAATGGCCCCCGGAGAAGCATTAAATCTCAGAGGAAGGACAACTTTCCAGCTCCTGCTGCTACTTTTTCTTTTTATCGTTCCCTTCCTTCCTTTTTTTTTCTTTTTAATTCTTGCGTTATTCGAGATCTCCGAAAGGGTTCTCTGATCGGCCGGTGACCGCCGGCGGATGACGAGATCGGAGGAGCGGAGACGATGACGACCAAACCCGATCCCGACGCCCTCTTTAGCGGCGGCGGCATCAGGTGATGTTTTTTTCTTTCTTTCTTTCTTTCTTTCTTTCTTTCTTTCTTTCTTTTTTTTAAACTAATCTGTTCGATTTCGTTAGATGTTATTTGGTTACAGTCGGCAGTTGGTGTTGTTCTTAGCTTCTTCTTCTGTACTTTTGCCAGATTTTGAATCAAATTTTGTTGGCTAATTTAGGCTTAAAGATTGGAAGTCTGCCTTGTGCTTGTAGAATTTGTTTATATGTGGCCAGAGAAGATATGTTATATGCTAAGTACTTCGTCATACTGAAGCTGTGGATGGAATTGCTTTGTCTGAATCCTTTCTTATTATATGATTTAGTTGCTAAAAGAATGCCGGAAATTGTCTGTGTATAGATTTGATCTTAAGCTTGAAATTCTTTGATGTGCCTAGAAAGTTCCTTTCTTTCACAAGTTCTTCGAGTGATAGCTGTTAACATCAAGATTGTAGCCGAATTAGTCTTTAGATTGTACCAAGAATGTTGTTTGTTCTTCTTTGTCTCACTTTTTCTCATTTGGAACTATGATGTTGATTATTTTATAGTGTGGATTGCCATGCTCTTTTCTCTTTCTTACTGCATGTGAATTGCAATGCTAGCAGTTCTAGGGCATAAGGCACAATGCAAAAAATGCTGAGGTGACAATTTGAAGTGTTACAAAGTGGAAGAGTTATGTCGTTTACGAGTTTTTTTGGCTTGCTATGAACCATAAACTTGACAACTGAGCCATATACATCGTTACCACATTAGAAAAGGAATATGTGTCACGCCCCGAACCCAACGCCGGGACGTCACAAGACATTTCACGAATTCGAATTCAAACTATAATAACCAACGATTCAAATAAAATCTAGCTCTTGAATTTTGCCAAAAAATTTCGGCATATGACCTTTGCTAAAAATGTGTATGTGTCAAGTACATATATAGAATCGGGCTAAGCCCGAATTATATATCCAAGATAAGATTGAAATATATCAAAAGTAAATGGGCCAGATACCCGAAGGGAGTCCAACAACGCTCCATCACAACAACAATAATAAAAAGACGCTAGGGTTCAGAAAGAATAGGTAAATGTCTATATTATGAAACAATAGGAAATAATAACTCTCGTCCTCTCCAAATCCATCTCACACCAATAATTCTAATTATTTTCCCTTTATAAGTGCCTTATGAGCATGCAAAGATAATCATCCATCACTCTTTGAGGAGCATCACCTCCTCCTCACCTACAAGCATAAAAAGATAAACAAATAGAGGGATGAGCATGAAAAGCTCGGTGAGAATAGAGATTACAATTTATGAAAGCCGAAAAATAAATCCGAGCAGAAATCATATATCAAAATCTATCATCGAATGTCAACGTATCATCATACCATACATAGCTTATTTTATATGAAAATACTTGCAATTCAGATGCAAAGTTTAAACATGCTATGCATGATCCAGTAACTATGTGTCATGACACTATTCGCCATCTACGAGCACATCTCATATCCGTCATACATAGATCACCTCGACTACACAAGTAGTCGCTCAACCACACGAGGGAGAGTTATCACCGTCACCTCCGTCATATGTAGATCACCTCAACTACACGAGCCGTCACTCGACCACATGAGGGGGAGCTACCATTATCATCCATCATATGTAGATCACATCAACTACACAAGCTGCCGCTCGACTACATGAGGGAGAGCTACCACTGTCACCTCGCCCATCGTGAATCCACTCCTCGCTCTAACGCGAGCCACCATGCATGCTCTAATGCACATGCATGATGTGCCGTAATGCATTTAAGATATAGTTTCATATTTAAAATATAGATTTTCATGCAAGATTCATAACAACCACTCAATCACATGCATTCGAAAAATCCGTGATAAAGTAATAACATTCCAACATCTGAATCCATGGAAATCACATAATAGAATCTGTGAAAATATCGAAAAATCGAATCCCAAACATAATGACAATAGCTCAAAAGACAATCACATCATTAATTAACTTATTAATCACATGAGCTAAAAAAATGATTTAATGGACCACTAACGTTGTGGTTATATAAGATCGTGAAATCCACTTACATACTCGACACTAACTCGTATTAACTTACCGAAGAGAAATCGGCGAAGATCACACCGCGGAATGGCCGGATTTCATCCCTTACGCGTCAGCAATGTGAGTGCAGCCCGCGTCGAACACTCCACGAGAGTACTCGATTCCTACATTCACGTCTTCGCCTCTCCGAGCCCATCCAAGTCGTACTGGCCGATGGCTGTCTCGAGCTCTGGTGACAACGTATTTGACGGAGAGGGAGATCACGGCGTGTCCTTGGTCATCGTCATGAAAAGAGAAACGGAAGAGGAGAGAAGGGTCACATCCCGTTTTATTCAAATGGAAGGACACATGTCGCGCATCCAACAGCCTAATCAATTTTTTTTTCAGCCCTGCGAAAAGTCCAATTTGCCTTATTAATTTAAATTTTTTACCATCAGGCTTTTTGGCTGAATTGGGCTGCGCTTTACAATATGCTTCCAGACACTAGTTCAAGAGGCAGCAAAATGGCCATACTAATTCTCACAAAAGAAAGTTCAAACTGCAGACATTAGCCAAGTACCTTTGTTATAGGTCATTGAGATAAAACTTTAGGCAACAGACCTTAAAAAATTGGTACAACAGATTTCTTTTACTCGTAATTTTAGACGACAAAGTTCCAGAATTGAAATTGAGAAGTTTCAAACTAGTTTACAGGAGGTCATCCAAACTTTATATACTTACTGCTAAGGATGTAGCAACCGTCTGGTATATCCTTGTCGGTAACCTACATAACCTTGGGTCTTCCTTACAGCTACTGATATAAAATATATTTGATGACATTTTTTCGTTAATGGTCATACTCATTCTAGTTTCCAGGTCGGTAGCAGATCTAGTTGCTGACAGAAACATTAATTTAACTCTGGAGTTCATATATATTCATGTGCATACTTGAGAATCTTATCCAATATGAAAGTCTGAATTTGCTTATATGTCAGGCTGGTAATCCTAACCATAAGTTTAATACAAATACTGGAATGCAGTTCAAACTGATGTGTATTTTCTTTAATTGACCTTGACAGTTTCTCTACTGGAAGTAAAGGTGGGAAATTCAGCTATGGTTATTCAACCTTTAAGGGCAAGAGGTCATCAATGGAGGATTATTTTGAGACAAGGATCTCGGAAGTTGATGGCCAAATGGTTGCATTTTTTGGTGTCTTTGATGGTATGATTGAACTGAATCTTATACGCTATCATCTTGATACCATGATACTTTTGCTCAGATCTTTTTTACAAGGTTACAGGCTCTCAATAAGTAATTCTATGTTTTGTTTCTTGAATAGACAAAGATAGTTTCACACTTGAACACCGTTCTTAATGTTGTTGTTGTTTGTTGTTGTTATTAATCATTTTCATGAATTCCAATATCGACTTTCATGTTAGCTTTTGAGGTTAAATGCATAGTGGTAGACCTGGTGGTTTATTTACCTTTTGTGTGTGTACAAACTTCTCTATGTAGGTCATGGAGGTCATGGAGCTGCAGAATATCTCAAGAATCACCTTTTCAACAACTTAAGCAGTCATCCAGATTTTGTCAAGGACACCAAGTCAGCAATTGGTCTGTGGTTGGTGTTAGCTTTACACTGTCTTCATTATGATTCTTATTTCTTTGCCAAGTTTATATTTCACTTTGTATTCTACATGTATCTTGTTGCAGATGAAGCTTTTAAACAAACAGATACTGATTACCTTAATGAAGAAAACAGTCAGTTGAAAAATGCTGGTTCAACTGCATCAACTGCTATCTTGTTACATGACCGGCTATTTGTTGCAAACGTTGGAGATTCCAGAGTAGTTGCATCTAAATCTGGGTCAGGTTAGATCTTTTTTTGTGAAGATACATCTTAGAGTTCTAGTTCTTACCTGTTCAAACTTTTATGATTTGCTTTCTCAGGCAATTGATAGAGTCAACAGGTTTTATGTGCAGATAGTCATAATTATATTAATCACTAAAATTCAAGAATGATGATATCTATGTTTCTTTCTTGTCACTTTGTCTTGCAACTTGACATCATATCTAATGCTGTTAGAAGATTTTGCAGATAACATATTTATGTGAAGATAGACTTTTATCCGATAAAATTATGCCAATTTAATCACTTTGTTACTCTATCTTTACATGATTTATTCCATGAAATATTTACACGATTCATGATGCTATCTACTGCAGTTAGAAAATATTTTGCAGTCCATTTATATTTCAGGTCACAAACTTAATTAATGTAAGGTGTGGCTTGTGAAATTCTTTTGTTATCTCTCTTCATCATGATTTTTATGGTCTTAAATTTTAGATGATTTCATTTTCTTGTTTCCCTTATGGTTGATTAAACTACTTTATATAATTACTTATGGTCTTAAATTATTGTTTTTGGTTTTAAATCAATATTGATTCTTTTTCCCCAATTGCAGCTATCCCATTATCAATTGACCACAAACCTGATAGATCTGATGAACGCCAAAGAATTGAGAATATGGGAGGGTTTATCCTTTGGGCTGGTCAGGTTCTAAAATAATATACCAGATTATTTTTTACATGGTAAGTTATTCAGAATTATGACATCACTGAATGATAAAATTCATTAGGTACTTGGCGTGTTGGTGGTATTCTTGCTGTTTCTCGTGCATTTGGTGATAAGCTTCTGAAACCATATGTCATTGCAGATCCAGAAATTCAGGTAACTGACTCTTGTTTCCTGAATGTTATCTTTGAAAAATAGATCAATCTGCAACATTGAAGTTGAAAATGTCACATGATACACATGCGTGATCTAGAATTTTTTTTTAAAATTTATTTTCCTACTAGGAGTTTTCATTGTTACTTTCATTGGCAAATGGATTTCCAGAGCTTCACAATATATGAAAAAGTGCCATAGAACCAGAAAAACAAGTATTGAGGTGTCTTCTCTAAGATCAATAGTTATATTTTCTTTCTGGTTAGTAAAAGGGGAAGTATAAAAAGCTAAAAGTTTCAAAATAGTGAAATTAAAAGTGATCAGAATATTTGATATTTATCCTTTTATGTCCAGCTCCTATGATTTGTGATCTGAAAATTTCATTTTCTGTAACGTTTAAATTTTGCACTCAGGTAAACTTTGTTATTATACTATACCTTGAATTTTATATTCCTTTTATCTTTAGGAGGAAAACATTGATGGGATCGAATTTATCATAATTGCCAGTGATGGACTGTGGAATGTCGTATCCAATAAGGTAATCATGTTTTTATCCATATCCATCTTGTAGTATTTTCTGGTAGATGCTTGTCTTTAGAGAAGAATATTTATGGTATTACAATCCTCAATTTTCATATAAAAAAGTGTCAATATTTTCGTAATTGTAAAAGTTTGAAGTACAACATGCCATCCTCTCAGGATTTCATTAACCCAGTTTACATCTACAAGTGTTTTCTTGTGGTAAATTGTTTTTTTCTCTCAAAGATCTTGTGGTAATATTGGATTAATATATGCAGTTGTCAAGTCTTAATACAATTTCATTTATTTTATGTGATGGTTTTCTGTTTGATTAAAGATGTATTGTTCATGATCAACTTATAAATTTGGTCACGAGAAATAAAATTGTAGTAAATTCTAATTGATATGTTCTTTTATACTTGTATTGAGACCTCCTTTCATATTGTTAAGCTGATTTATTCTCAGGAGAAAAATGGAGCTAATGAAGTTTTCTTCTGTCTTCAGATTTTACCATCAAATGAAACTATTTTGGAAGTCATGAAAGAATTCTTATTAGATCTTTATACACTTTCACTTCTTATTTTATCTCTTTATTATTTGGACTTTGACATTTAAAAATGTTTGGGCTACAATTTCTTGCCCATCAACAGTTGGTTTATTATAAACCATGTAGGAAATTTTATGCTGCCATATCGAAATCTATTGAACTTTTTTGCCTTTGACCTCTCTGGTGGATATGGTCTCAACAGAATGTGCAATTCTTGGTGTTTCCCCTTGTAACTGATAGGTACATAAATCATGAACCTTCAACAATACATAAATCATGAACCTTCAATACTCTGAGTTGTAGCTTGTTCTTGATGTAATAGCAAATTTTAAATGTATACAAATATATTGGACCTTTTGCTTTAGCATTTTTATAGTATCTCTTGCTGACTTGTTTCCATTAAACATAGTAAACGTTAAATACCTTTCCTCGATGCATGTTGTATTTGCTCATCTACACTTGTGTTGCCAAATATCATATGTTTCAGTTAACAATTGTATCTGGCAGCATTTTTTTCACACCAAGAATTTGTTTACTCTGTGTATAGGATGCAGTGAAGCTTGTGCAAAGATTATCTGATGCCGAAACTTCTGCCAGAAAACTTGTTGAAGAAGCTTATGCAAAAGGAAGTAATGACAATATTACATGTGTTGTTGTTCGATTTGACAATTTATGAACAATGGAAATATGTGATCTCAGGCGACGAATGAAATCGAGTTCTGCAGCGCCATCAATTGTGTTCGACCATGGCACTTCAAATTTAATCTTGCTGAAGAGTTCCAGCTAACTATTTCTTCCAAATTGGTCCGACTATAAGCTATGCGATTGATCCATTAATTTAAAAACAGGAACTCATTATTCTTTATCTGTTGCTCGCTTTAACTTGTATTGCTTGTTTCGTAGTTGAGTGTTCATGTTTGTTGTTTAAGGATGTTTAGTCATTTGTATCTAAATTGTATATCTTGATAACAAACTTTATCTTGGCTGGCAAACCCCGGAAGCGGGTGAAATAGCTTTAAAAGATCAAGCCGCATTAATGTCTGATACAGTGAAAACATTCTTTGTGGACAAATGTTTGAGCTCTTGAGGATTGTTTGGTTTTCCTGGGATTATTACAATGAAAGTTGTATTACTAGTACTTTTGAGTAATGATTATCTCCAGCTTAGAAATCATTGTTCAAGAACCTCTTCTTGTTATCCTTACCATTGTTTGAATAAAATATGCAAACTGCATATACTAACAAAGCATAGAATTTCTGGGATGTAAATTTTCAGGAACTTGAGCAGTCATCTTAGTAGTCTGGTAAAAGCTTTATCTGACTATATGATCCTTTTGTCACTAACAAATTTGTTGTGAATTTCACATCTGAAACCAAGGTAGAGTTTGATGGTCATTATCTCAAAGAATTGCTAGTTTACCAATTTCACATCAGGGGTACTGTTGTATCAACTGTAACCACAGGTTTCTTTTATCCACCTCCGAAAGCTTAGTGATCTAGCATTAATTTGCTGCAAATATGTGTTGACCAACTCCAGTTCTTTTTCTGAACATTGAAAAATAATGCCCACATCCATTTGCTGAAGCAGTGATGTTTTGTTGGAAAATAATTTAAGGTCAGTTGCGTCTGCTCATGAATAACCAGTGAAATCTGTGGTCCAAATATTTGAATAAGATTTAGTTGCACAGGCGGTGGTGCTTGTGATTCTGATGAAGAGAGGATCAGAGACCTTAACATCATGTCCATCGTAGCTGGATAAGCCTTTAATTGCAGATTTGAGGGTTATAATTGGACCACAGTGATCAATGGAACTTATTTGACCTAACAGTTCCAAGTTCCACTAGGAGACCTGCATGTACTGGAAACTTAGGCAATCTGTTGCTTTACAGGTTGCTTTCACCTACTTGCTATGCTTCTTTGAATCTAGTACTTTTCACTTTTCACATGGAGCGGATTGTTCTTAGTAATGAGTATTTTATTAATCAAGATGCAGAAAAGGCAACCACTGCTGACATAAGTTTAACAAATATGTAGTTGAACAGTATGTTTTAATGGAGTCTGCCAGTAGATATTTGTTCAATTAAAAACGCATTGTCAAAAGCCACAATCTAAATTAATAAGCAATACTTAAGATGATGCCTTTACTAATGGGAGTTAACTTGGTAAGATGTCTAAGATGTGGGTGTGACAATGAAACTAGTAACCTCGAGTTTGAGTCAGGTAAAACACTATCAGGAAATGAGTTAATCTTAATGCTCTATATTGTCGGTCGGATTCGTCAACCTACGCAAAAAAAAAGGGATCATACCTTAATACCCAATTCTTCTAAACTCAATTTGTTAAGATCTATTGAGCTTGGATTTTAGATTTCCAAGCAATCCTTATCAGCCGGATCAATGAATTGTGGCACAATTTGAGGTTCACCAGTTGACTCCAAGGCACCTGTTTTGACAGCCTGGATCAGTTGAATGGTGTGCCCTGAACATGGCTAGATCTACATTTTACAACCAGAGACCTAGTTGACTGTTCCTGAGAAATTAAACAGGGTTTCCACAGTGTGGATGGTCCTGACCTTGCGTATCAGGCAGGCAGGTATGGTATGGGCTGCTCTGCTAACCTTCCACCCCCCATGATCATCTTTAAACTGGTTCAACTGGGCAAGTCAAAAGACATGTCTGCTAACTGGTGAGCCCCTACATTTCCACCATTTCAGTAAGTTTCAAGCAAGCATGAATGTTGTCTCTGATGCATCTGAGTTCTGGCATCCAATGTGTTTCTCCTTTTTTTTTTTTTTTGAGGAAACTATTAAAAACTAAACTAGAAGAGTCAAAGTACATTATAGATAAGAGACCCGGAGGGGGTCAATATCCCAAAATATGCTACTCTCTAATCCTCGACCCATATTTGCCAAAAAATCCACGGCCTGATTTGCTTCGCGGAAGGAATGTTTGCATTTCACATTTACAAAAGTGTTAACGTCACACCATATGGTTTTCATGATACTCCATACTCGCCATGGACATTTGGCCTTGCAATGGAAAATCAGAACCAAGTTCGTAGAGTCCATCTCCAGCCATACATTTGTGATTCCTAGCTGCTTTGCCTTCCATACTCCATGCAACATGCCCCATGCTTCCGTTTCTAGAAGTGATCCAAAATCCCACCTAAGTGCTCATGCAGCAATGAAATTTTCATTAGCAGATCTAATTAAATAGCTTGCTCCCCCTGCCTGATCCATCTGAGTTAATTTTAACCCAGTTCGGGGGAGGGGGCTCCCACCGCATCCAATGTGTTTCCAACTCTTAATATGGTAGAAGAGTTTTATTGAGCTTTACTAGATTAGTGAGAGATGGTTGAAAAGTGCAGAGCAACCACCAGCATTGTTTCCATCAACCGACCCTTGGATGCACCATCTGTGGATTGACAGGAACATTTCAAAGGTTTGAATTGTTGAATGAATAATTTGACCCTGCCAATCTGAAAGGGACCGGCAGAGGTTTCTTTTGCCATTCAATCAGTCATAGTCCTCACAAGAGTTATCTAAATCTTTGTCAGCTAATCCTATCTGTGGTCAGTAAACGTCATACCGAAAACATTTTTTTCCTCCAGAAATTTTTCAGCATACTAACAAGATTTGATCATAGGACTTTGATGTTTATAGGCCTCCTGTAAACGTCTCATCCATGCATACTTGGCATTTTGTCATTCTTAAGTACAAGTAAGATCTGATATGAAGAAGTAATCAAGCATCACAGTTTACTGATATCAGCAAGGAGGAAAAAGAATCTATCAGCTGTCAGATGGCAGTTCTGCTTCAGAATGTACAGAACAAAGGAGTGGATTCTTTTGGTCTAAATATAGTTATCACTGTACAGAAAAAGCTCCTAACATTCTGATTTATTGGAAATGTCTTGTGATTATTTGTGAAATTTCCCATGTCGATAACTAATAGTGTTCCACTTCTTTAAAATTTGTTTTCAAGCAACATCCAACTGAACTGGAAATTAGTTTAAGCTCCTGCTCAAGATGAAGCATGAACTAGCAAAGTACTATTAGATCAGCATCATTTGATGAACTACCGATGAGACACAAACTTTTTTTTTAAGAGTAGTGAGCTCCTTGAAAGTAGTATTAATGAAACTATACAAATCAGAAGTTTTTGTTGAGCAAAATCCAAATCACTTTCCATTTTGGAGACTACATTTATCTGCCCAGGTGGATCTCAACAGTTTCAGCAAAGCTCTCGCCTTGCCCTTGGCTTTGGAGCTGCACTGGCTCTGAAGCAGCAGGAGTACCTGTGTCAGCACTCCTGCATTCACTGCCTCCATCCTCACCAGCGGCGAGTCGCGGCAGGCGATCAGTAGCGAACCGACGGCGTGCTCGCTCCCCTTGTGATCGGACGACACTCTGAATACCATCTTCACGAGGACTTGGATCGCGTTCGGGTTGTCGACCAGCGCCTTCTTGCCTTCCTCAAGTCCTAGCAGAAGCTCCAGTGTGACCAATGCCCGGAAACAATTCTTTGGCGGGGAATTGGACATGTATGCCACTAGCCCGTCCACTGCACCATCTCTTATGGCACTGGCACGGTTATGTTCTGAAGAACACAAACCGGAAACAGCTCGAACGCCTGCTTCCGATCCTTTAGCATCGTACTTGTTCTGAAGAAGAGTTACCAGCGCTCGCCACACCCGTTGCAGTTGTCCAATCTTTTGGCATAGCTCCTGTGTCACTAAAGATGTTGCTATCAATTCCAATAGATAGCACAAGCTGGTCTTGATCTTTGCATTGCCTCTTTCGAGCAGGAGTACCAATGAGACCAACTTGGCTTCCTCCTTGAGGACATTTAAATCCTCCAGATGGATGGAAGATGACAAGCTCAAAACGCAATCGAGGGCCACTTCTAAGAGCTCCGATCCGTGCTCGTTTGGAGCTTGGAACAGCAGCTGTAGCAGCACCTGGAAGAAGCCTAATTGTACCAAGCAGGACTTCCCGGTGTCCGACTCGACAGACAGGGTCCTTACCTTCTTCAGAGCCTCCAGCTTCAAGGCCGCTGACGTGCTTGAGGCCTGCAAGATGGGCTTGAGCGTGACCAGCGAGAACTCAGCGTCTTCGATAGCCGAGGCCGCCGGCCTGTGCCGGGAGTTGGGGTCAGGGCCGGCCATGAGCCACTGGTCGATGAGGTGCCTCAGCGTGTGATTGGGAACCAGGGACGTGTCGTGGAGCCGCTGCATTGTGACCGGGCACGTGAGGTTGCCGCCGGCGAGCCACTTCTCGATGCTGGCGCGGTCGTAGGTCTGCCCGGTGCACAGAGTGACCGGATCAGTGAAGATGTCCAGGCTAATCGGACATCTGAACAAATGCGGGATGCTCATATTGCTCCTGCACTACCTCATTCCAAGATCATGACAAGGGCCTCTAAGGCTCAGAGATGTGGAACTGGAGGATCTTGAAGGCCTCAAGCGAACTGGTGTGGCGGAGTTATCAACCCAGGAACACCAAGCACAAGATGCTGATAACTAGACACTGAAATCTATAAACGGTAGATAGTGTCCTGTGGCACTCACTCTCATGTGTCTGTGTGTGTGTGTGTGATGATGGTAGAGGTCGTACCAGTAGACATGAGTGCAGGGATGCTCTCAGTTACCAAATCCAAAGTCCTGATGACACTTCAAATCAGTACTGGAGCTGAGGAGAGAGTTGTTGGCTTCTGTCCAAGAACCAGTACATGGCCTGGAAGGCCAAAGACTCCATTACCAGACTTCCCTTTTCTCCCACAGCCAGTGATTTAATATTCAGACTGATGAAACAGTGTCAGAGAGAGAGAGAGAGAGAGAGAGAGAGAGAGAGAGAGAGAGAGAGNACTCCATTACCAGACTTCCCTTTTCTCCCACAGCCAGTGATTTAATATTCAGACTGATGAAACAGTGTCAGAGAGAGAGAGAGAGAGAGAGAGAGAGAGAGAGAGAGAGAGAGAGAGAGTACTGGGGGGTAAACTGAGAGGGCTCTCCGATCTAGAGCTGTGAAAGCAAGCGAGATAAAAGGCAAAACATGAAGTGGTGTTCAGTAAAGTACGCTCTTTTTTGGCTGGTCACCAGTCAGATAAAGCAGGGAAAGGCCTGCTCTGATAGGGCCAGAACAAACAAGACAAGTTAAGGCTGTTGAAATGCCACTAGCAATTGGAGACAAAGTAGAATTGGTTCTTTTGTATTCTTCCTTTTACCTTTAAGGTCAGTGCACCAGAGTTAGATGGAAAGAAAGATCAGCAAAAGGATAGTTGGCAGAACAGCATAATTGTTCTGAATCACATTTCAGATAAAACCTTTTTGGAAATCAACATTCTTGGCACCATTGTGGACTGAAACTAAAGATGCCAAGAAATATACCAAAAAGGTTTGGGAAGAAAAAGGGAGCGGCTGAAAGAGTGGGTATTTAGGAATCAGCTAAGGGAGCTGAGAAATTGAGATTTTATGCGAGCTAATGAAGCATCATCATTTTGAGTGTAGATATGTTAATGTCATGTTATTTATAAATATTGGCCAGTCAAAGCTTCCTGTTTAGATTTTGGACCATTTCCTGACAGAGACTTCTTTTGCTGCCACAAACCCATTTGCATTCATGCTGGTCACAGGAATCATGAGATGGACAACTAATGCCAAAGATCCACACACCATCATCAACCCACAACCAAATAGTTAATGGATGATTAATGACTTGAATTGCGACCGGAAACGAATACATGTTTGAATCTTCGATACGCCATTATCGGAAGATGAATGACTTTAAATGATCCATGCACTAAGGATTTGTGTAAACAAGTTGTAATCAGACTTGTGTTTTTGAGAACAGTCCAGAGGATCCTTCCACAGATCTTGCATCAGCTGTGCAAGTTCAGAGGCTCACAAAAAAAAAACAGCTTTTTATCTGTTCATATAAAAAGTTAATCATACTGAATTCACTTGATGAGAGCTGATGTTCCTGACAACTCAGTCTCAGTGCAATACCTGAACCCTTTTGTGCCAGTGATGGCAGTCACACTCAAAGAACAGAGCCTTTGCACACAGCATTCTGTTCAGCAACATGATTCCTGTCATGCAGCAACTTAACAAGATAAACTATGAACAGATCACCTAATTGTCAGAGTTGGGATGAATTAATTAACATCTGAGTCACCACGAGCCATCAACATGTATATATTAATCTCCCTGTGGCTAAAGCAGGCAATAGATTAAAGTAGAACCTTTGCTTTGGAGGTAAAGGTCATGCATGTCCAGTAAGGCCAGCAGCTCTACCTAAATAAAAGAATTAATTAAGGTGTGTCACGTTGTAGAGTTTGGCCACCTTACAGAAGGGAAAAAAATAATAATTATGTAGCATCACAGCTTATGTATGACCACATTAAATTACCAAGTTAAAGTCTGTTCAGTATTATATTTTTTCTCCCAGTTCACGAGTTCAGATACAGCTAAAAGGAACCTATTCAGATGCAAAAGTTGGAAAATTCACACGTATAATAGATTGAGATCCACACAGATAACAAAATAGATCTAAATTATAAGTTTCAAATTTTACTGCGTCAGAACTCTGTGTAGCTTATCCATGCATCATGAATTGTTCTTTCCTTTCAGCATTTTGTCAGAGGGAAGAGTACGTGGGGGATTCTACTTGTGATTATTATTTTTTTTCCTGTCGTTTTGAGGAATCAAAGCTACCAAAACAGTCATCATACGTAGGTAGAACGATGATTTGGTGCCGTTTCGATGTCTATGAACAGGTCTTTTTTGCATGAGAAGTCCACTAAGTTATCTGCTCTGTGACATAATCCTGCTGCAGTATCCAATCGAGCTTTGTTTCCATTCCAAAGCAGCAGTCAACAATCCATCCTGATTCAAATAGTAAAATGCATGCTGATGCACTTGCTTGTGATTTCATACGTAGTCATTAAGGCTCTGAAGCAATCTAATCCCGTGCAGGAAAAGTTCAGACTTTGTTGTTCAACATATCAGGAATAAACTACAGAAATAAAATCTTTTTCCAGACCATTACTACAAAGTTTGATCTGTTCAGAAATTTGCTCAGTCAACTCCATCTTTCATCTTTATAATGTAATTACGGCGCAACTAAATGCTGACAATTCTGTGACTACGTTTGAATGCATGACCTTGCTATGGTCAGATTCATAGCCAAGTAGCGAGTCTTCCTGTTTTGGTTCTTAACTATGACACCCAGTTTCTGCTGAACTTTGAAATGCTAGATTTGATGTTCTGAATAAACAGATTAAATGCAGATCTTACTTTTTGTATGAATCACAGGAAAAGAAAAGAGAAAAAAGTAATCTTGCCGTAGTGTTCAGTTCAGCAGTGACATGCACTGTGCTGCAAAGCAAGCTGTAAGCCATTGAACTCCTGGAACCTGGAACTGTAGTTTTGACCAGCAAATCTGGAGATGAACACAATTATTGATTAATTATTGATTCTATTACTTCATGCATATACAATTATGTATAAGATTTGGATCATTCTAATTGATTAAAAAATATTAATTGCATGATCTTGCTGCTCTGTGACTTAATCCAAAATCTAATGACAGACAAGATAGTATTCAAAGGAACTCTTAGTCCTCCTCCTCATTCCCTATTGCTGCAATGATTGCGGCACGCTTCTCTTCCCCCACCACCACCACCACCACCTTTGCGTGATGTCCCCATTTGACTGCATGAACCCTAATTTCCGGGTGTCTTGGCCTTTAGAACATCTTGTGGGTCTAAATCTATTCTACATGTGTATCAATCCATATTACTGGAGGAGTTTATGGTACAGTTTTTTTAATGTCTATTAGAATTTAAAGAATCTATTGACAAAATACTGAGGAGGTCCAGAGGTATAGCCTCTTCACAAAAAATCTCTTGGTGATTGCCTATCGAGGGACCGAGGGACGCTAAATAGTTATCCGTCCGATTACAGGATATAGAAACATATACATATAAAGTTTTTAAACGAAAGCTTGAGTCGCTGGATCTCCTAAAAAGTACTTCTCAAGCGCCATGACGGCTTTCCTGATTTAGATACATGGTAAAGTTATTATATATGTGCATCTATATCCAACTTATTTCTTGCATTATGAATTACATATGATAAATTATCATTTATTAATGCAGGAAATAAGATTAGTAACAAAAGGTCATAACTTGTAATGCAGTTGTTATCAAATTTGCATGGAGCCCTAGTAAAAGGATTGATTCAATCCTTGTAATTCTAGCTCTAAATTGCATATAATTCGTGCCATACATAACTGAAACAAAACTATTTTTCTCATTTTTATTCATCGAACCATTATTTTGTGATTAAAAGAAATGTGTAGCTCCGAAGCGAGAATCAAATAGTCATGACTTGAATCTTAATCCAATAATAAACTCATATAATCTTTTAAATAATTAGGACGGTGGATAAACATTGTTGAATATATTAAAATGTAATATAACTTATGAATCTTGTATATGTATTTTTTGTAACAAGTAGTATATGCCTACTAGGTTACGTTTTTTCATGCTACACGTGATATCCGAAAGTTATGAAACTTGATTGATTCAGATTTGGAACTTTATACAATTCAATGATCGCGTGACGTCGGATTCTTCACCTTGTGGACTATTCGATAGTTTCTCAAAATTGAAGAATCTTAAATAAGCAAAATAAAGCGTGGGGAAAGACTTTTGTCCATTATTGGCAGGCATCTTAAACATTACTAAGAAGTGTTGTATCTTCCATGCACATTAGATATAAACTAGTTTGATAGAATCAACGATAATTGGTATAATTAATTAGCGGAATAATATTTTAAGAGGAGAAAGAATTAGTAATCCATAATTCGAATTTTATTTTCGTCGCGCATATTCGAACATCAAATTAATCATGTACTAATAAATTTGAACGTGGATGAATTAAATCTTGATCGAATAAAAGAATCTCAATTAGTTTAAAAGATGAGAACCTCCAATTTTCTTTAAGCAGATCCATTCAAACTCCAAATTAAGCCTTTCAAAATTCTCACGAAGATGGATTCTATTCAAAGCGGATATGCCATTGATTTAAAACAACATGCGGTCAATCTAATTTTATTCGCGAGTTTCAAAAGTTTCTGCGCCATCACAAAGTTTGCCATACATTTTCAATTATTTCTTGCACACTTTGCACGATCTCCACTCTTGTCCAAAAAAACATAGAGGAATATATGTACATTCTAGAAATAATCATCCAATAAAAGGTGAAAAACATAATAAATGTTAGAATTATTTTAAAATACAAAAAAATTTGATGTATATTTTTAAAGGACATATATTCAATTATATATATATATAGAAAATATAAATTACAGTAATAATATATTAAATTATATTTGTAAAACTTTATTTTTGTTTTTAAAATGACACAAATTAATAACAAATGATATTTAACAAACCACTAAATATATGTCTATAATAATAATAGGAATAATAATAATAGGAATAATAATAATATTTTTTATTTATAGATAAGATATCCTTGATTCGATCTAATCATTTTTTATTTTATCACCTCTTCCGTTCTAATCAGTAATCACCTCCATGCGGTCAATTTATTCTTTTGACATGTCCCTTGTAATTATTGTTCCATTATACATGCCAAAAAGTTATTGCATATTTGGATCATATGGTTTACCGGAGGAGATGCTGCAAGAATAAAAATAG
>LTAE01000593.1:62268-77514 GCA_001647135.1 Pontederia paniculata
AAAAAAAACTTTCTATTAGAATTGAATTGAATCATACTTCCATATTTACATGAAAATTGCCATAATCAAATTTTTTTGTCATTTATTTTTTATATACGAAAAAAAAGTAGTCTATTAGGTGATAAAAAAAGATCACAGTTATGTTGTACAGCATATTTTGCATATCATATTGAGAGGCTCCTTGTCTTGTATCATTATATAAAATTTAATATCTTGTCAAAGTGCAAATCATTCGACGTGTCATTGAGTAATATTAAGTATTAATTGTTACAATGATTATGGGATGCGACATTGGAATACGACTTCCGGACTGTTCAATCCGAGTATTCGGATGGTCCAGAAGATGATAGTTTGAAATAGAGGTGTTCACGAAATAGGATTGATCAAGAAACTCGACGATTTTTTAATACCAATTGAGTCGAGTCGGATCGAATTCGATAATAATCAAATTTTAATTTTCAAATATATAATTTAATATATTTTTTATTAAATTTTAACTAATTTAATCTAATAATAATTTAAAATAAAAAATATATTAAAAGTATTATAAATATTTGAAAATCATGTTTCTCTTTTTAAATATAATTGATATTAAATATTATAAAAATAATTAGAATATAAAAATATTTAATTGGGTACTCAGGTGATCTTATCCAATGAAAATTGGACTCGATCAAATTCGATAACTAATTTGCGAACTCAACTTGATTAAAATTAATTAGATGAATAAAATTTGAGATCCTTCGTTTAATAATAATAATAATAATAATAATAATAATAATAATAATAATAATAATAATCCTCTTTTCTTTTCAAACCCTTTAATGGGCGCCAACTCATGCAACCTCCATAACCATACCGAGCCAAGAGACGTATAAAAATTAAAAAGAAAGAGGAGAGAGAAAGCTTCCTAAAGAACTCCTTCCACCACTTCTCTCTCTCTCTCTCCTCCCCACTTCCTTCTCCCAGTCCGCATTCTTTAATCTCGCGGGTTGGACTGCAAAAGAAGGGAATGTGGGGCTCCATTGCTTCCTCCTCTCCACCCTTCCACGCTCGTCCTCGTTGCAGGATCCCTCGGTATCTTGCTCTTTCAGCCGCAGGAGGAGAGCTGAGAGAGGTACCGGTGGTTCATGGCCAAGGAAACGGAGTACTACGACGTCCTTGGCGTCTGCCCCAACGCATCCGAGGAGGAGATCCGCAAAGCGTACTATGTCAAGGTCAGTATCCAAGAAAACAGCTACTGATCGATGAGCTCCAGTATTTAGCTTTCTTTGTTTTCAAACCAAGTCATATTCTTCTGCCTCAAATGGTTCTTGATCCTGTGAATTCTGAGTTTGCCATGTCAAACAACAGCGTCGAGGACAAATCTGTAATCCCAGATGTAATTTGTTTATTCTTGCCATATGTTGTTCATCAAGTTTATGCCCAAAAGAATCTGGTCTTCAATTCTCATTGCTTTAGTTATTTGTGCCAAACTTCTGTTGTTGAATTGTTTGTGTAGCATGCATTTCACAGTGAGATGTTGATTGATGCAGGCCAGACAAGTGCACCCTGATAAGAATCCCGACGATCCGCAAGCTGCACAGAAGTTTCAGGCAAGTGAAGTATACTTTTGGTGCAACAAATTGATTTGCTTGTCAGGAAATTTGGTTAATGTAACAGTCTTACAGATGGGCTGAACTTTCAGTTTGAATTGATGGTGTTGCATTCTTCTTTCAGGTTCTTGGAGAAGCTTACCAGGTACTAATTGACCCGGTTCAGAGGAAGGTTTATGATGGATTCGGCAAAGAGAGCATATCCAAGTAAGTAGCATATGCTCATTGCAGAACATGCATGTTTTTTCACAGAGGATATGATGGAAATGGAAGCCTCAAAAACATCAGATAGTTTCAGAAACAAAATCCCACACAATTGCCTTTTTCATGCATTTTATACAATCATATTGTGCATGTTTCATTGGAGTTTCTGTAATTTTGTATCAAAACTAGAAATCTCAAAGTCATAGGAAAATAAGAAGTTATGATATTGTCGAAATTTGAATCTCATGTTGCGCGTCTCAACTCGTAAAACTCTGAAAATAAGTATCATACAAACTACTTCAGCACAATCTGGAAAGATCATTAAATGCAGACACATGCTAAAGCCCAAATAAACTGATCTTATGAATTCCTTGCAAGCATGCTACTGCCTAACGCATCACGTAATTTGGGGCAAGAATACTGCAATTTAAATAGTCTATATCTTATGACTTTCTTATAACTTCATTAATACATTTATCGTTCACAATCATTTTGCTAACATAACATATAACCATTTCATGCCCCGAGTTCCCACATATATTTATTTAGTTTGTATCATGCTTCGCCATAAGATGTTACCACGTATTGGTGTATGGAGTCACCAATGCCCTTAATTGTGTAGATAGCACAAATTAATATTTACATTCCTTCCCAAATGATATTGTAGTTCTTGGAAGTATCAAGAGAAATGAGTTGTCATGATTTGTTCAAATCGTGTAATTTAAGCTTGTGATGTTGCATGCATAGGCTTTGGTATTCCAAAATAATAACATATCACAAACTTTCACAAGAATCTAATTTGATGCCATCATATAAAATTCTTGATGAACTGCATACCTTCATTTGTACAGGGAGAACATGCTAGATGGCATGACCGTCTTCGCCCTTCTTTTTGGAAGTGAACTTTTTGAAGATTACATAGGACAACTAGCTGTTGCATCAATGGCCTCCACCGAGTTAGCAAGCGAAAATGACAATCCCGAGAAACTTCAAGACAGATTGAAGGTACATAACAAAATAACACTGAAATTTCTCTTTCTTAAGTTACATTTACCTTCTTTCAGAAACAGTACATAATCTTGGAAGAGAAGTTTCTTGAGTTTATTACCTTTTTTTCTTGCTTGGTTGATATTCATCTGCAATAAGGAAAAATCTGTTCATCAAGATGTTCATGGAAACTAATAGTTTTTTTTAGCAATCTTGGTTCATATGAATCTTCCTGGTACCTAGATGAATCATCCATTTGTATTATTTGAACATATGTCAGTCTATTTCCTCTTAACTGCAGTTTTATGTTTCTTGTGATGAAGGCTGTTCAGAGAGAAAGAGAAGAAAAGCTTGCTAGGTTCTTAAAAGAGTTTCTTAACCAATATGTTAATGGCGATAAAGAAGGGTTTATCCATCATGCTGAAGCTGAAGCAAAGAGGCTCGCTAATTCAGGTATCACCCAGCTGATACTCTATTTTCATAATCCAATTTACAAAGATGCAAAGTTTCATGTCAAATTTATAGTATGTAATATATATTAATAAAAATCCTGTGCATCTGTTTAGTGAATTTCATACTATACCAAGTGTTCTAGTGTGCCTTCTACCACCATTTATGTCATCCATGCATTCATCCATTTCAACCATGCAGCACATTTTCTATTCAATGGATGACCAAATGTAAATGATGTGCCATTTCCTCAATCAGTCCAAATGGGTGTGTGCTCAATTGCTTTCTCTTCTCTTCTGAAGCTCTTGAGCATTATCATTTCTGATGTTACATTTTTGTGTCTCAATTATCTCTGACTGACTCTCACATACTAAATGACATATTAAGGAGTTACATCAGTTTCATTTCAGTTTTCTACAGACTGAATGACATAACTCGCTTTACCAAGATAAAGAATATTTTGTTGACATGTGAGGATGTCGTGTCCCATCTTGAAATAAAATAAGTTCTTTTTCTTGTTGTGGGTCTAACTACAGATTTTGGAGTGGAAATATTACACACAATTGGTTACGTTTATTCAAGACAGGCTGCAAAAGAGCTGGGAAAGAATGCTATGTATCTTGGGGTGCCATTTGTTGCGGAATGGGTACGGAACAAGGGACACTTTTGGAAGTCACAAATAACAGCAGCCAAAGGTCTGAAGTTTGCCGATTAATTTCTACGTTAATCATTATTTCTTAATTTATAAGCTAATATTCTTTAAAACAATGCCCAGGTGCTTTCCAACTACTGCGGATTCAAGAAGATGTTTGCCGCCAACTTAACAAAGATGGTTCTAGTTCAGAGAAGGACCTTGAGTTGCATATGCGGACAAACAAGGAGTTGATGATGAATTCACTGTGGAAACTGAATATAGTAGATATTGAAGTTACTCTCTTACATGTTTGTCATATGGTATGTTGACAGCTACTTCACTTTCTAATTCTTTAATCATGAAGTATGAAAATATGTAGCACAATCATCTGCTGAACATTCAACTTCATTGATGAATATTATATTCACAGGTTTTGCAAGAAAGCAATGTCAAGAAAGAGGAACTTAAGGCCAGGAGTTTAGCCTTGAAAATTCTTGGAAAAGCTTTTCAGGTACAGTAAACATTCTAAATGTGTTCACAAGAGTGTTGGACATGAATTGTCTATTGCAGGGATGCACTGCAGTTGTACTAGTCTAAAGTATTCAAGCTGGTTAAAATCTCAAGGCATGAAATAGATAATATGTGAAAATGAAGAACTACCAAAACAACTCTTGATGAACTATCCATACTGCTGTTTGTGAGATAAATTCTTTTGGTTGGTTGGATTTGGTAAAGGGAGACATTTTTAAAAGTAAATCGGAAGCGGCACTGTTGGCCTAGGAGATGTTTACTTCCGCACACCTCGAACTAGATTAATCAGGATGTAGTGGACTTCTAGATACCAAAATTCTAAATGAAAAAAAAGAGTTCTTTGCAATATTCAAGTCAATTAGCATTTGATATGATATCAAGCTGTCCTTCCCCTTCTCTCAAAAAGAAAACTCTGAATTTTGAATTCTGAAGCAATAATGCAACTCCCTCAGTACCTAAACCTCATTTGAGTGGCATCATGACAACTGTGAATTTGGAACTAAAGAGCTACATTTAGTAGCCATGAAATCATTTCTTGCTGATATTCTCATTATATCTGGTCTAGGGCATCTCCTTGAAGAAGGAAACACAAGAATTACCTGTCACCACACTGAAAGAAAAAACATTGATAGAAGATGATGACAGTAGTTCTGATGATAGTTCAGTGGAGGATTCACCACAGAGATTACCATATCGAACTCCATTTCTTACTCAGGTAAAGTTTGAAGATCTTATTTCACAAATTCAGATTTAAACATAAACCTATAAGTACAGAAAACTTCAATGCTTCAAAATTGAATTCAGATGCATCCATTGTGGTTTTTTCTCTATAATAATCTTTTGTGTTTTTTTTTTGCTCAAGTGATATCAATAATAGAAACTTGTTATACAGCTATTATGTAATACATAATATAGAATGTGGATATCTACAATTTAATCTAAATGTCTATCAACTATGCACCAATAGAATATGGTCAAGTCATTTAATTCAAGCAACATCAGTCAGTTGTTTCTGCAGATAATGCTAACCAAATTGCCAATTTCATGAAATACCAAGATTTTCATGAGATTCGCAGCATTTCATCTTAGTTTTCATATTATTGTTTCAGGGCATTGGAAGGCTCTTCAGATGCCTCTGCAATCCAGCATACGATGTGGACGATGATGATGATTATGTAAGGCACCGGAAGTGATTTGTAACAGGAATTTAAGCTGTTGGAAATTGAAAAGGAGCCCCGTGCTTGCTTCAACGTGGGAAATTGGTTTCTCTCCACACACCAGCAATGTGAATACTGAAAGACTTGTTCTCTTTACAACCTTTGTTTTCACTTGCATATTCAATTTCTACTGAACATTTAAAATCTAGTGAGATTATTAGAGATTCAGCAAACTGGAAACCACTTGAGTTTAAGTATGTAATTTTCTTTCCTTGGATTGTTGTAACGCTAATATGTGTTCATTTATCCTACCACAGGATCATATATATATAACTGGAACTGTTTCGTAAATTGACGGAGGCTTTCTGTTTACCAACACTTTGTCAAGGTTAAGCATGAGATTATTAAAAGACACAAGCCCTATGAATTAACATTTAAGAACACAAGGATGATATATATAATGGTCATATAGCAGGTATTTACAAGTTACGCATGATACAGAACATAAATGTCAGTATGTGATGTGAATAATACTGAACATATCCACAGGCACAGACTGGCATAAACTCTAGATCCTAGAATACAGATTGCTATGCCATAAATATCAATTGTTTACATAGGGCCAGTTAAACAAGGGCCCTCATGATGCAAAGGAGACACACCTTTATAGAGGGGCTCCTTCTAACTTAGTAGTTTGCCAAATAAGTTCCCAAAGGAGAAGAAACTGGGTTTGCCCCAGCCGTTGGCATCTGGAGGCTTGGCACTGGAAGGCACCCTCTTCACGTTGAGCATCACAGACTGTCCAATCTCCCGGCGTAGAGCCTCGATAGTCTTCATGTCCACTGGATGTCCCGACGCATCTCTTACATAGAACACATTGATTGCCTGCTCACCGACGGTTGTCACGTCGGCTCTCGAGACTGATAGTCCATGCTCACGTAGAATTCTCGTCACATCAGATAGCAATCCTACTCTGTCTCTGCCACAAAGCTCTAGACTGAAGCCCTGCCATGACCCAACTCCTTGTAAAAAATGATGCATTCAGCACTACGCTGGTTCAATATGCTCATATAGAAATGAAATGTTAGTTTAAGAATATGGGAAAACTATAAGTTCGGTGAAAGGACTCTAGCTGACCTCAGTTACTCTTCTAAGAATTGCAGCTTCTAGGCACTTGATCACCCTCTCCTTGTCATCTTTCGAGTCAAGGGTTTTTCCATCCTTGTGGCGAATATATAACTCCTGCATATGTGAAGATTCTTCACAATTTATCTAATCTTATGCTACAAGTTTATAACTTCTCATGTCCACAAAATATTATAACTTCTCCACAGCTGCAAGTGCAAATACATTTGAAAAATATATGTGAGCTCCCCCTGACAGAATATGCACACATAGACTAGAAAGCAAAAACTACAAGAAGGTTCTAGCAGAGGAGAGGCCCACGCTTATTAAACAATATTTCTAGTTTTTCAAGGATGTAAGGGTAATAGAATGAGAGGTGGAAAGATCAAATAGGTAAACCCATGACTTTTGATCAATCAATCATCTTGAGCTCTCAGCAAATGATGTTGATATAGAGAAAAAAATAATCAAGTGGCCTCTTAACCAAAATTTAGCTTCTTGATATATGTAAAATCAAAGTAAGAGTTTAACATTAGCTTCTTGCTCCGCCCTCCTTAAACTAACAAATAAGAAAATTCTGACTAGTATGTCATCGCAGGAAGATGTGAAAGACAAAGTTCAGAGGATGCAACCACTGAATTGTAGCATTTAGAGCATGCTGCAAGTGGCATAAAGTAGCCTAACATAGAAGAAAAAAGTTATTAGAATCATCAAGTGCCCACTTAAGCTACATACTTTGCAGAAAAGAAGAAAAAACCTGAGAACCAGAACCGATCCTCATGCATTTTCAACTTGTAAAAATGTTTGCAGTATATGTATGACCTGGAAAAGCTTTCAGAAATCAACTACAAGTTGAAAGCTTTCAGCATATTTTAACAAACTCACATGCCTGTATCATATAATAACTATATTATGCTACAATATCATGATTTATTTGAATTCTCAAAAACCAGAAAATCCTGTACTTTAGCATGATATTAATCCTGTCAGAAGACGATTTGCCAATTAGACTACCAGTATAATGACTTCAAGAAAAAAAATCGTCTTGGTGTGAAAACATCAAGTCATATCTTTCCACAACATTATGCAATGAACATACCTGGACTCCATAGGGGCCATCTGATGAGACAGAGGCATGGGAAACAACAAAATGCAAATCTGTCAATGTGCAAACAATGTCAAACAACAACTTAGCACGATCTTTACATTTCACGTTCACTACGGAGTACCCCTTGTCCTCACAGTGATCAATTGTTATTATTGGCCTGATGGAAATTATATCATCCCCATCCATGACTCTATCACTTCCATAGTCCTCATCAGCAAGCATCAGCTGGTGTAATCGACGATCAA
This sequence comes from Pontederia paniculata, assembly GCA_001647135.1. NCBI lineage: Eukaryota > Viridiplantae > Streptophyta > Magnoliopsida > Commelinales > Pontederiaceae > Pontederia > Pontederia paniculata. The sequence continues at coordinate 70,305 of LTAE01000593.1, forward strand.
CATGTGTGTAACCCACTGAAAAGCTAGTGTGTGCACTCCTCAAATCATTGCTGGGGCCACGAAGAACATTCCTAAGCTGTTCCTCCATTTTAGACAAACGACTTGGACTTGGGTCATCAATGGTTTGGTATGTTGCCTCATCTTTGACATATATAACACAAGCAACTCTCATTTTGTGAGTCCAGACTTCAGCAGCTAATACGTTGTACTGTTGATCAGCAATCACTGCAAAGATTTCAGATAAAAGGCCTGGTCTGTCCGTGCCTATGAGCTCCACAGCAATGTGATCATCAAAAGGGTGCATTCCCACTGATTTCCCTGGAGAAGAGTTTCCTTTTGTGCCTGCGGGTCCTAGAGCCTGAAAAACATCGTTCATGAAGACAATATCTAAGATACAATCAGCAGTGCAGAGCATGATCTGTGGATTAAATTCATTTTTCCTAGAAGTTTCTTGAGTCCATGAAGTTTTGAGCAACAAGATGCTCCTCACTAGGTAGTAATCAATCAGTCGATGATAATATTAATACCCATCTTGTCCATTAAATATATATGACACATTATTGAATTGCTACCTTCTCGATGTGATCAATGGTCTTCCTGTCTGTAATCTTATTTCCTTGCTGATCCGTGACATGGAACACTGAATTGAGTCAAAACACGGCGAAAAATATTAATATGGAGAACATTTTCCACGCAATCCTCTAGAAACAAATAGTGCGTCATACCATCCATAAACCATGTGCCATCAGAAGTAATGTAAGCTTTGGAAATTATTAGGTCCAGGTCACTCAGAACCTGAACCACTTCCAGAAGTATTCCAGGCTTGTTCACGCTGTCCACCTTAGCAATTAAAAAGCCAGTGAGAAACAAACTACATCTTGGATAGCTAGTAATGAGATCTTGTTCTGTTATAGAACATAGAATTTCCATGACTGATAAAAATTAATCAACTTGGAAAATATGAAATTAAATTTGAAATTTTATCGAAGAAATCATACCTTCACAAGGGTGCATTCAGAACAAGAAGTGTTGTCTACACATACTCTGCAAGAGACAAAACATGAAACAGCTCATCTAAACAATTATGGGCATAAACCATGCAGAGAATATAGCTTCTAGAATATTTCAAACAGAAGGATGTTATGGCCAGCTCCAAAGTATCATTAAGCTGGTGGTAAATTCATGAAAATCTTCTTTCTGCAGAGAATAGAGAGAGAGAGAGAGAGAGAGAGAGAGAGAGAGAGAGAGACCTAGGAGGATTGATGCTTTGGCTGTAATATTCGTACTCGGGATCAAAATAAGGCCGCATGAGGACAGTCCAAGTAGTTCTGATTTTCCTCTACAAGACGTTCAGAAACACATAAAAAAGTTATTGCTTGAAATTTGATACAGGAAGGTGCATTAAATTAATACAAGGGCAGTTGCATATAGTAAATATTTGCAGAAATGTGAACTCCATATTCAAGAATCAACTCTTAAAAAAGTGTTGAATGTATTCAAGATTCAAGATTTAGCATCAACAACAAACTGTTGAATTATAGTGGTTCTGCTCAGGCGTCGAAACAAATAGGAAGAAATAAACCAAGACCATTTGGATCCATTTTGGATGAATAAACAAAAAAAATGAAAATGAAGAGTTAACAAGATCATAATAAACCTAAAAGTTTATAATCTACATTACTTCATCCTAGAGAAAAATGAATAAATCAAACAACATAAACCTTTTTTAGAGATCACAATTCATTCTTTATTCAGATTAACTTTTCTTTCAAGTTCTCCTAGAAGAAAGAAAAACTTCAAAAACCAAAATGTGCAAAACTAACAAGTCATATATGACTTACAGGAAAGAGGTCTGGCAGGGTAAAGTTTGGCGCTACAACTTATGAAGAGGCAAATGAAACTAGTCACAAGAAGTACAACTAACCTATTAAATTGTTGGGAAAACTCCAGCTGTTAAAGACAGTATCACATTGTCCTAATCAGATTAAATTACTTCCTCGAATATAATATCCTCACTGAATGCTTTCTCGAAATCCTCATTCAACAATCTGTTAGACCGATATATATATACAAAACAAAGTGAACTTCAAACAAAGAAGAGCAACTTGCTAGGACTGGAGAATTTGCTTACTACTCTCCACGTCACTTTGTCTTTATTAAATTTAAGGTATCTCGCATAAGCCCTTGGAGATAATTAAATTGGAGGCCACAAAACACATATGATATGATAAGGAATATAAAAGAGAGGTCATGGGGAAGTGAGTGGACCAGCAAAAGGGATAAAGATATTCCAATTGGTGCAGAACAAAGGCAAATAAGGCAAGGGGTTAGATCCCTTAGCTCTAAGCCACACAAGATTAAGCAAAAAAGATTAAAGCTAAAGTGGATAAAGACCACAAGATTAACTTGGATGGAGCATGATTGCAATCTAAAGGGGAAGAAGACAAGTTGAAAGACAAACGACTGGTGGTCGTTAAAAGTTGGTGCCAAAAAAAATTAAAAAAAAAAGATGTGGTGATCCATATCCATGTCGATTCCATGTAAGCGCACTTGCACAAACTTCTTTTGTAAGGGACAACAGAAAGCAAAGGGAAAAAAGTAAGTGACCTTTCCCTAACTCTTTACCATGTCTCCAAATATGACAAGCTATAATGAAAGCATATGGATTGGGAGGACCATCCGAAATGTACTCCATTAAATCATAGAATTCGAGGAATTATAGTCCATTAAACCCAACTACCAATAAGTACTTGGCTCCACGGTAACAGTCACAAGATAACTTGAAAAAAGGATAAATCTTGATCTCTTGAATTGAATTATCCATCTAACATATATCACTTTTTTAACATCCAACTCCCGGGAATTTGCCTTTTAGCTCACTTATAAACTCGATCAAAAGAAAATTGATTGACGCGACTAACCAAATGTAATGAGCAGTCTCAACAATCATAGAACAAACAAGTTTACACTTTTGAGAAGCATGTTAGCATGCTAATTGCTAGACCCCATTCGAGTGCTTCAATCTTATATTCGTCATCCCATCTTTCTCAAGCTATCATATCAATTTGCGGACAATAATAACAAACATAAGTGTACTAGTGCACCAATATCTTTCTTTAATAATTGTTTTGTTTTATTTAGATTGAGAGCAAAGAAGGAAGCATAATATCAAGAAATGCAAAATTATTCTAAAAAAAAAGTTCCATCTGCTTATCCAAACATGTCCCAAGTGTCAACTAAAAGGACAAATAGGAGTTGTCATGTCTATCTAACACTAAATTCGAGCTCGTCACATAACTCTAAGCTCAATCACATCAGTACTCCTTGAAGGAGGAACCAAATTTATGGAATCACCAATATCTAATTTCAAGTTTTGTTCCAATAATGGAGAGGATTGACAAGTGGGGCGAGCACTTTTGAATCGTGCGATCGTCCAGCATCACACGTGGCCGGCTGTGCGTCGTACGCGCCACAAAATGGTGGCGGCAACAATAATTCACGAGGGGTAGCCATCCATAAACTTTTGCCGTGCACAAAACTTTACATTTCTTTCTCCACCTCCTTTTGTGGTGCTCCCCTCGTACTTAGAAACGTAGCATGGGGCTGCAATCTCTTCGGCCCATGCTTATTAATGCAGACCCTGTCCTTATCTCATCTCAGCTCATGATTAAGCATAACCTATGCAGGCTACGCTACCCCTATTCTATACAAGAAATAGGCATGAATCCCGACAAGTATCTAGACATGAGATCCAACACTAGAAAATTGTGTGCGTGCAATAGTATTAACTGTTACCCCCCTCTAAACTATAATTCGCATTTGGATTCATACAGTTCACAATTGACCCAAAAGAAAGAAAGCGACTCTTTTTATTGCACTTAATAATTTGGTCCTGTAGTCGTTGTTGTCATTCCTGATCTGACCGCAAGGGCCTTCCGGGCAAAGCCGGCACATGACAGCAACTCCATCTATTAAACAAAATAATGTGTGCCTAATCTGAATAACAATCAAGATTCTAAAGAGGATCTTTTAGCCAGTTGTTGTCATAAAGATGAACTATAATATTCACATTTAAAAAATTCTAATTAATTATAATTTAAAAGTGAAAGTGTTAATCTCTTAAGTAATTTTTTTTTAAAAAAATCACTCACACGGGAAAACGTTATAAGTGAATAATCTATTTCTTCTTTAATTATTGATATATATTTGATTGGATTTAATGGATGTATATTCTATTTGAGTATATGTGTGATTTAAATAAATAATTTATTTAAAATTTATATTTTTTATTTATTTTTATCAATCACATATTTTAAACTTAACCATTCGGATGATAAAATACATAATATATACTATTTAAATAGAGTACACATCTATTAAATCATATTTTATTCTATTGATTCCATTGAACTTTGCACTAATCTTAGATCTAGATTCCATTCTTGTCATACGTATATATAATATTAGCTTGGTTGTAATCAAATTATTTCCTAACACTTCCTACCATAATAATAATAATAATAATAATAATAATAATAATAATAATAATCCTATTCTAAGATCGCATAGTTTAATCCTATTGTAAGATCGCATAAATTAATCTATGAGGACGCCTTCATCGCTCATGCGGCTGGTCCGTTCGCAAACACCAAAGCGACAGCCGCCCAATTACGTCGGGTCGCTAAACAGCGGGCCCTACCATCGACCAACCGACCCCCAATCGGACGGTGCAGAATCGTCGGAATCCGACCGCAGTCGGATCGCCCTCCCAAGAGCCATCTCCTCGTGTAAGTTTGCCTTCGCCACCAACGCCAGATTTTTTTTGCTCTCTCTTTTTGATATCGAAATGTGCAAACAATTATAACGCACGAATCAGTTCGTGTTCTACAAATCTCAATCGATCAAAAAACTCGCATTTTTTTTTCTCTTCTTCCGGGTGGAACAAGAACAAGGAGAAAGAACCGCGGGAAGCAATACGGAAACATACGAAAGAAAGAGCTGATCAGTTCGCTGACGGCAAACACACTCGGACACTTGCGCGAACAGGTTATGCGCACGTACCTGAATCGTTGTCTGCCGTCTCCTTCCCGCGACTTGGACTCGATGGACACGCCGTCGGTGCCGCTCCGGCGCCGGCGAGGGAGAGAGAGAGAGAGAGAGAGCGGGCGTGCGAGGAGGAGGATTGGTAAGAGAACTGGATTTGGATCGGAAGGAAGAGGAGGGGGGAAGGAATTGGAGATGGGGAAAGGTTTTGGACGGAGGGGGAGATGCGAGTGAGAGTATAATATCTTTCGACGTCGGAAGGGCACTAAAATGGAGCGCACGCGAATCCCCCATTAAAATAATTATAATTATTATAATTATAATTATAATTATATTTTTTATTAAATTATAATTAATTAATACGTTAATGCATTAAATTGCATCTAACCATCATCCCATTTGTTGTCTTCATTTAACTAGTGGCTCTTCGTGAGTAATATTTTCTTATTTATTTATTGTTGATAAAAGAAAGTATCCATAAAGTGGGATTTGATTAAGATTCCGGATTTTGTATGTGGTAATGGAGAATACTAATTAACTTTGATACTTGTAGATATATGAAAAGGGTTGGGAATCTTTCGTGCGAATTATGACGAAGTCAATTGTCTGATGGAATAACAATATTTATATATAAATATAAAGTGGGTTCTCTCCTAAAGACATATTGTTTTAGTAGTGTATTTTTTTCAATTTTGTAATATTTTTTTCTTTTCCGGGTTGCGAAACAATCTATTGGCGAAATAGTTTATGATTGAGGCAAGTCATTCCATTTTTTTTCTAAAAAAAATAAAGATAACATCGTTAATGTATTCAAAATCACATAATTTTTAAAAATTAAAATAAATTTGTAGTAAATTTGTTTAAAAAATGTATATATTTTGTACGAAGAATATATACGATATCAATGAATATAAGTGAAAGTAAACTAAGAAATAGAAGAAAGTAAACAACCAATTCTCAAAAGCGATGATGTGTATCATGGAGCGTTACTCAGAATGATGATAATTCACTCAATACAAAATTCCTTTGGCGAAACAAAGGATATTCGGATCGGGAGAGAAAACTGATTGGATCAGCGATTGATTTCTAGATTTATCGCTAACTTGCTCGCCTACTAAAAAAAATAGTAGACGAGGCTAGGCTAACTCAACCGTGAAATGGAGAATTCCTCCGCGAATGTTCCCCTTAGGATTCTATTCCAAAGATAGGGGATGGAGATTATGTGGGTTTCTATACTATTACAGTCGATCTTCTGAGATCCTTTCAATGATTTATGTTGCGTTGAAGGAATATCTATATCATCCAATCGATTAATCTAGAAATGGATAACTAAAATTTTTGAGTTCAATGTAACGAGTAATCTTTAGATGCAGTAAAATGTGTTCTTTTTCACTTGGACATCGCAGCAAAAGGCAAAAGATCCCAAAAGAGTTCGAACCTTTTTTTTAATTCAAAAAATATTATTGGTTAATAATTTTTTGGGAGAATTGATACTATTAGATAAGTAGGAAAAGCGTTTATCGATCTCCAATCTGCCTCTTCAAATCGTATTATTATTTATTTTTTCGGATGCATTCCACCGATGTTATCGATAGTGTTCGAGAATTAGTATTATAGATAATAGTTGATAATGTCTTGAATCGGAATTTAAAAATAGTTGACATATAAGTTCTTCTTGTTATAATTATGTGATTGTTATGGTCATTATGGTCATAATAGAGATGACCGTTAGAGTCCTCATTATCGAGATGACCGTTGGAGTCATCAATAGGTCATTGATCGTCATCAATGTGCTATAATGGCCGGTACTGGAGGGGCCCCAATCCGTTGTTCGGAATCTTTTCACCTTCTTCAATTGGTATCAGAGCTCTGCATATCGAAGATCCCGGAGCCGATCCCGTCGCTCCCATGATGGCCGCTTGCACACCCCTGAAAATATTTTTTTTATTTGCTGGACTCCACCGGACTCGGCTGCCTCGACGGAGGACTCCATGTCCCTTCTTCCTTCCCTACGCTTCCGACTACTACGCCACAGTCCACGTCATCGCTCTTAGCGCCGACGTTCGGGCCCGTCGTAATGCTTGTCTGCAGCCATCGAAGTGTTCGTGTTCCAAAAACTGGAGCGCCGGAGATGGTTATTTGTTTCCCCTATTTTTCTGATCATTCG